>JAUTXW010000827.1:2575000-2594822 GCA_030620095.1 Kuschelorhynchus macadamiae
GAAGAGCTGTATCTCGAAATATGTTACTCTGATGGGTCTGAAAATATCAAAAACGATTTTTGCGTATCGAAAAACCCCCTTATACGTTATTTCGTAGCGCATCGCGAATTTGGTCCGAAATGGCCAAAATAACCATCGATTGAAAATTAAAAAGTTTGATTTTCGATTTACTCAGCTCCTATAAGTTTTAGGAAAAAAAGTTGCTCTTCCTTTTTTGTAGGTATTCATCGGTACTTTCGGAAAAAAAATTGAGATTTCGTCTAATCCATTTCGTTTGTGAAATATCGGCCAAAAACTAATTTTCAGTTTTTGGCCTATAACTATTAAACGGACCACTGTATCTTCAAACGCAAAGTGTCAAAGTGTGTATTTTCTTTTTGCCTTTAAATATTACAAGTATAAATTTTTTTGTAATTCGTATCGTTTTCGATTTATAAGCAAAAAACTGATTTTTGAGAAAAATCCAAAATCAGCCGAAAAATTTAATTCTTTTTTTTTCAAAATTTTATTACGTTATATTATTATGTTCGACCACGAGATTTCAAAAAAGTATTCGGTTTCGATTTTGCTGCGTTCCTATTGTACTTTACATATGTAGAAATTTCCTGATGATGATCGATATTTTGGAAAGTAAGTGATATATCGAAAAATGGGAAAGTATAAATATCGTTTTTTTTTCGGTTTTTTATGGAATAGCTGTTTCGAAAATTTAATTTTAGCATTTTAATTTTTTCCCTTCCATAAAGTATAATGGTAACTGATTAGTTGAAATTTTTTTTTTTTGAAAATTTGATAAAATATTAAAAAAACCGTAAGAATAAAAGTTTATTTATTTTGTTTCAAATATAGAATGGTGTAATTTAACGAACGTTTTGAAAGCATTTATTTTTTTTCCTCCATAAGACTAAATGGTAGAATATAAGAATTTTTTTAAAAGTTATTTTTTCCCTTCGCTATATGAAAAGATACGACAAAAAGCTTAAGACAAAAAAAATTTTTATTTTCGATGGCCTATACTGTACGGTCATATTAAATTATAATTTAAAAAAAAAAAAATTTTATCCATATAATGTAACACAAATTGGGTTTGAAGATGGTCAATATTTCCATAATTGGGTTACATATTGGAAAATTTATAAGAATAAAATAAAATTAGTTTCTTATTTACTTATTGAATATGAATGATCGAAATTTTTTTAGAAAAATTTGAATTTTTCTCCTCATATGGTGCAATGTAATTTGTACTTATTTTGTGTTTATATTTATAACTGTGCTATTTCTAAATAAAAAAAGAAAAATGTAAAACTAAAAAAAAAATTATTTTGCTTAAAGTATCGGATGCGATATTTTAGAAGTTTGAAAATTAATTTTTTTTTTCCTCTTTTCATAAGAAACAATGTAAATCGGTACTGAAGACGGTCGATATCTCGAAAAGTGATTGAAATGTCGTAAAATGTTCAAGAGTAAAAAAAAATTTATTTCTCATGAGTTACTAGATGCACTGATTCGAAATGACAAAAAAGCATATTTCAATTTTTTTCCCATAAGACGCAATGCAAATTGTATTTATTACATTTTTTTTTTTTTTTTTGTTAATTGGTGCGGTTATCGAAAAATATGTAAGAATAGAAAAAAAATAATTTCTGTTAGGTCATCGAATCCGATGATATGAAATAGTAAATGAAAAAAAATATTTTTTCTCCTCCATAAGGTCTAATGTAAATGTTTATTGAAGATGGGCAAAATCTAGACAATTAAATGAAATATTGAAAAATGTAAAAGAATAAAAATATTTTCTTTTCCCTTAAATAATCGATATTGCATATTGAAATTTTAAAAAATCAATAAATTTTTTTTTTTCCATAAGAATCAATGTAAATTGATGTTATCGATTAATTTCGGCAATTTTCGGTTGGTTGCTATGTTACACAAAACGAGCAGCATTTGTTAGTCGCCATTACGAAGCGTCAGTTAATAGCTGTTTTTTGAGCAGAACGTATTGTGGCATTAGAGTTTTTGAAGATTTTTGAAATATTGAAGGTTTTTTTGGAATATTTTGGTGAGTACAAATGAAATAATTTATTTTTATGGTGAAATTTGTGGTTTTAGCTCATAAATATGTTTCTTTTCGCATACTTTAAAAACGTCACGGTTAACCTGGTGCTTCAAAAAGTTTTTTTTCTTGCATACATTATGTCTATTACATATTTCTGCTACTGTAGTTTTATATTTTTCTGTGTATATATATGTTTTTGGGGTATTTCATAACTTTTTCCATGTCAGTGACGTCGTATTTACTTCATATTTACTCATAACCTCATTGAAATACATTTCTTATTAAGTTGTTTTTGGCTTTTTAACTTATTGTTTTCTGCCTTATCGATTATTTTATTGTTACTACTGATAATGATAAAGTACTTTTTTGATTAAAGATATTTAAAAAGTATTTAGTCGCGATTTTGTTACGTCTTTAATGTGCTTTATATGGATAGAAATTTTCTGATGATGGTCGATATTTCGGAAACTAAACGAAATATTGAAAAATGGGAAAGAATAAATATCGTTTTTTTTTCGATTTTTTATAGAATAGCCGATTTGAAAATTTAATTTTTGCATTTTAATTTTTTCTCTTCCATAAAGTATAATGGTAACTGATTAGTTGAAATTTTTTTTTTTTGAAAATTTGATAAAATATTAAAAAAACCGTAAGAATAAAAGTTTATTTATTTTGTTTCAAATATAGAATGGTGTAATTTAACGAACGTTTTAAAAGCTTTTATTTTTTTTTCTCCATAAGACTAAATGGTAGAAGATAAGAATTTTTTTTAAAGTTATTTTTTCCCTTCGTTATATGAAAAGATACGACAAAAAGCTTAAGACAAAAAAACTTTTTATTTTCGATGGCCTATACTGTACGGTGATATTAAATTATAATTTGAAAAAAAAAAAATTTTATCCATACAATGTAACACAAATTGGGTTTGAAGATGGTCAATATTTCCATAATTGGGCTACATATTGGAAAATTTATAAGAATAAAATAAAATTAGTTTCTTATTTACTTATTGAATATGAATGATCGAAATTTTTTTAGAAACATTTGAAATTTTCTCCCCATATGCCGCAATGTAATTTGTACTTATTTTGTGTTTATATTTATAACTGTGCTATTTCTAAATAAAAAAAGAAAAATGTAAAACTAAAAAAAAAATTGTTTTGCTTAAAGTATCGCATGCGATATTTTAGAAGTTTGAAAATTAATTTTTTTTTTCCTTTCTTCATAAGAAACAATGTAAATCGGTACTGAAGACGGTCGATATCTCGAAAAGTGATTGAAATGTCGCAAAATGTTCAAGAGTAAAACAAAATTTATTTCTCATGAGTTACTAGATGCACTGATTCGAAATGACAAAAAAGCATGTTTCAATTTTTTTCCCATAAGACGCAATGCAAATTGTATTTATTACATTTTTTTTTTTTTTTGTTAATTGCTGCAGTTATCGAAAAATATGTAAGAATAGAAAAAAAATAATTTCTGTTAGGTTATCGAATCCGATGATATGAAATAGTAAAAGAAAAAAAAAATTTTTTCCCCTCCATAAGGTCTAATGTAAATGTTTATTGAAGATGGGCAAAACCTAGACAATTAAATGAAATATTGAAAAATGTAAAAGAATAAAAATATTTTCTTTTCCCTTAAATAATCGATATTGCATATTGAAATTTTAAAAAATCAATAAATTTTTTTTTTCCCATAAGAATCAATGTAAATTGATGTTATCGATTAATTTCGGAAATTTTCGGTTGGTTGCTAAGTTACACAAAACGAGCAGCATTTGTTAGTCGCCATTACGAAGCGTCAGTTTGTAGCTGCGTTTCAATATAAACACATCATAAAATTTGAATTTTGAAAGTTTTTCGAGTTTTTTTTGAAATAGCGAAGGTTCTTTTGTTACATTTTGGTGAGTACAAATGAAATAATTTATTTTTATGGTAAAATTTGTGATTTTAGCTCATAAATATGTTTCTTTTCGCATACTTTAAAAACGTCACGCTTAATCTGGTGCTTCAAAAAGTTTTTTTTTCTTGCATATATTATGTCTATTACATATTTCTGCTACTGTACTTTTATATTTTTGTGTATATATATATGTTTTTGGGGTATTTCATAACTTTTTTCATGTCAGTGACGTCGTATTTACTTCATATTTACTCATAACCTCATTGAAATACATTTCTTATTAAGTTGTTTTTGGCTTTTTAACTTATTGTTTTCTGCCTTATCGATTATTTTATTGTTACTACTGATAATGATAAAGTACTTTTTTGATTAAAGATATTTAAAAAGTATTTAGTCGCGATTTTGTTACGTCTTTAATGTGCTTTATATGGATAGAAATTTTCTGATGATGATCGATATTTCGGAAACTAAACGAAATATTGAAAAATGGGAAAGAATAAATATCGTTTTTTTTTCGATTTTTTATGGAATAGCTGTTTCGTAAATTTAATTTTTGCATTTTAATTTTTTTTCTTCCATAAAGTATAATGGTAACTGATTAGTTGAAATTTTTTTTTTTTGAAAATTTGATAAAATATTAAAAAAACCGTAAGAATAAAAGTTTATTTATTTTGTTTCTAATATAGAATGGTGTAATTTAACGAACGTTTTGAAAGCATTTATTTTTTTTCCTCCATAAGACTAAATGGTAGAACATAAGAATTTTTTTAAAAGTTATTTTTTCCCTTCGCTATATGAAAAGATACGACAAAAAGCTTAAGACAAAAAAACTTTTTATTTTCGATAGCCTATACTATCCGGTGATATTAAATTATAATTTGAAAAAAAAAAAATTTTATCCATATAATGTAACACAAATTGGGTTTGAAGATGGTCAATATTTCCATAATTGGGCTACATATTGGAAAATTTATAAGAATAAAATAAAATTAGTTTCTTATTTACTTATTGAATATGAATGATCGAAATTTCTTTAGAAAAATTTGAATTTTTCTCCTCATATGGTGCAATGTAATTTGTACTTATTTTGTGTTTATATTTATAACTGTGCTATTTCTAAATAAAAAAAGAAAAATGTAAAACTAAAAAAAAAATTGTTTTGCTTAAAGTATCGGATGCGATATTTTAGAAGTTTGAAAATTAATTTTTTTTTCCTTCCTTCATAAGAAACAATGTAAATCGGTACTGAAGACGGTCGATATCTCGAAAAGTGATTGAAATGTCGCAAAATGTTCAAGAGTAAAAAAAAATTTATTTCTCATGAGTTACTAGATGCACTGATTCGAAATGACACAAAAGCATGTTTCGATTTTTTTTCCATAAGACGCAATGCAAATTGTATTTATTACATTTTTTTTTTTTGTTAATTGCTGCAGTTATCGAAAAATATGTAAGAATAGAAAAAAAAACAATTTCTGTTAGGTTATCGAATCCGATGATATGAAATAGTAAAAGAAAAAAAAAATTCTTTCCCTCCATAAGGTCTAATGTAAATGTTTATTGAAGATGGGCAAAATCTAGACAATTAAATGAAATATTGAAAAATGTAAAAGAATAAAAATATTTTCTTTTCCCTTAAATAATCGATATTGCATATTGAAATTTTAAAAAATCAATAAATTTTTTTTTTCCCATAAGAATCAATGTAAATTGATGTTATCGATTAATTTCGGAAATTTTCGGTTGGTTGCTAAGTTACACAAAACGAGCAGCATTTGTTAGTCGCCATTACGAAGCGTCAGTTTGTAGCTGCGTTTCAATATAAACACATCATAAAATTTGAATTTTGAAAGTTTTTCGAGTTTTTTTTGAAATAGCGAAGGTTCTTTTGTTACATTTTGGTGAGTACAAATGAAATACTTTATTTTTATGGTAAAATTTGTGGTTTTAGCTCATAAATATGTTTCTTTTCACATACTTTAAAAACGTCACGCTTAACCTGGTGCTTCAAAAAGTTTTTTTTTCTTGCATACATTATGTTTATTACATATTTCTGCTACTGTAGTTTTATATTTTTGTGTGTATATATATGTTTTTGGGGTATTTCATAACTTTTTTCATGTCACCCACGACGAATTTATTTGATATTTATTCATAATCTGATTGAAAAACATTTCTATTAAGTTATTTTTGGATTTTCAACTTATTGTTTTCTGTTTTATCGTTTCTTTTATTATTACTTCTTACAATGATTTTTGATTAATAAAAATTAGATATTTTATTTTTATGATACAATTTGTGGTTTTAGGTCATAAATATGTTTTTTTTTCGCATATTTTAAAAACGTCATGCTTAATTTGGTGTTTAAAAAAGCTTTTTTCCCCTGTATATATTATATTTTTTGCATATTTCTGCTACTGCAGTTTTGTATTTTATATATATATATATATATATATATATATATATATATATATATATATATGTTTTTGGGGTATTTTATAACTTTTTTCATGTCATTAACGTCGAATTTACTTGGTATTTACTCATAACCTGATTGAAAAATATTTTTTATTCAGTCGTTTTTGACTTTTTACCTTATTGTTTTCTGTTTTACCGTTTATTTTATTGTTATTGTTTACAATGATTTTGTTGAATAAAAATGAGATACTTTATTTTTATGGTAAAATTTGTGATTTTAATTCATAAATATGTTTTTTCCCTATATTTTAAAAACGTCACGCTTAACCTGGTGTTTTAAATTTTTTTTTCTCAGCATATATTATATTTATTACATGTTTCTATTAATGTAGTTTTGTATTTTTGTTTATATATATGTTTTTGGGATATTTCATAACTTTTTCATATCATTAACATCGAATTTACTTGCTATTTACTCATGACCAGATTGAAAAACATTTTTATTAAGTTGTTTTTGGCTTTTCCACTTATTGTTTTTTGTTTTACCATTTCATTTATTGTTATTGCTTAGAATGATAAAATACTATTTCGATTAAAGATATTTAAAGAGTATTTAATCGCGATTTTGTTACTTTTACAATGTGCTTTATATGGATAGAAATTTTCTGATGATGGCCAATATTTCAGAAATTAAATGATATATTGAAAAATGGGAAAAAAAAATATCGTTTTTTTTCCGGGTTTTTATGGAATAGCCGATTCGGAAATTTAATTTTTGCATTTTAATTTTTTCCCTTCCATAAAGTGTAATGGTAACTGATTAGTTGAATTTTTTTTTTTGGAAATTTGATAAAATATTAAAAAAAACCATAAGAATAAAAAGTTATTTATTTTGTTTCAAACATAAAATACTGGAGTTTAACGAACGTTTTGAAAGCATTTATTTTTTTCCTCCATAAGACTAAATGGTAAAACATACAAATTTTTTTAAAAGTTATTTTTTTCCCTCGGTGTATAAAAAGATACGATAAAAAACTTACGACAAAAAAACTTTTTATTTTCGACAGTCTATATTATGCATTCATTTTAAATTATATTTTGAAAAAAAAAATTTTTTTTACCCATTCAACGCAATACAAATCGGGTTTGAAGATGGTCAATATTTCGATAATTGGGTCACATATTGAAAAATTTATAAGGATAAAATAAAATTAGTTTTTTATTTACTTATTGAATACGAATGATCAAAATTTTTTTAGGACATTTTACGTTTTTTTCTCTTATGGCACAATGTAAATTGTACTTATTTTATGTTTATATTTATATATATTTATATGCAATATAAAAAAGTAATGCATTTTTTATAATAAGTGACAATATAAATTTATTTTGTCTATTATTTCTATTAATTTGTTGTTATATATACATGATAGCGACAAACATATTTATAAATTTAAGGAGTTGTACAAATAAATTATTTTTTTTTATTTTTGAGAGGAGCTGAAAGTTTTTTGGTTTTTTTTTGTGTGAACATATATATTTTTCAGTTTTCCTCTAATATTTTTAATACAAATAATGTTATTACTTTTTAAGATATCATTATAACTTGCTTAGAAAACATTTACTAATGGTTTGATTCTTACATTTCAGATTTTTCTTCTTACCATTTCTTTATTTGTTTCTGTTTCCTGTTGTTTTTCCTGTTGTTGTTGTTGTTGTTGTTGTTTTTTGGTGAGTTGAATTATATCATCAATTATTTTTTAAAATAGATAAGTGTAAATTTAATATTGATTTTTTTTAATTTGAAATTTTCCTTTGTTTCAGATTTCCTGTTTCCTTTGTTTTTTACTTGGATCGTCTTTTGATTTATTGTTGGTAAGATATTTTTGATATTATTTTTTACATTGATTTCAATTTCAAGTACTCAAAATTGTGGAGTAAAATATGAAAGTAATAAATCGTTCTTGCTTTTTTTTAAAACAATAATGATAGCCATTCTTAATTTGTTTCATTTTTTACTATTGCTATTTAAAAAGTTAGTATGACAATTATAATATTAAATAGATATTTGTTTTTTGAACAATTTTAATTTGCTCACAAGATACGACAACAACTAACTTTATTTGGAGATAATTAATATTCCGTAAATTAAATTAAAATTTATTTTTTTTTAAATAATACATATAGTAGATAGAAATATGAAAAAACATAATTAATTTTTATTCTTAAAATTCATTGTACAGTCATTATAAAAATGATCGATATCTTGAAAAATAATTTAAAAAAAAATTTAAAAGTAAAAATATTGTAGATCTTGGTTAATTGCCGAATACAGTGGTCAAAAATGTCAAAAAACCCAAAAAAAATTATATGACATGTAATGCAAAACGATCCTGAAGAATGGCTGTATCTCGAAATATGTTATTCTGATATGTTTGAAAATATCAAAAACGATTTTTGTGTATCGAAAAACCCCCTTATACGTTATTTTAAACACATTGCGAGTATGGTCCGAAATGGTCAAAATAACCATCAATTGGAAATTAAAAAGTTTCATTTTCGAATTACTCAGTTCCTATAAGTTTTAGGAAAAAAAGTTGCTCTTCCATTTTTATAGGTATTCATCGGTACTTTCGGAAAAAAAAATTGAAATTTCGTCTAATCCATTTCGTTTGTGAAATATCGGCCAAAAACTAATTTTCAGTTTTTGGCCTATAACTATTAAACGGACCACTGTATCCTCAAACGCAAAGTGTCAAAGTGTGTATTTTCTTTTTGCCTTTAAATATCACAAGTACAATTTTTTTGTAATTCGTATCGTTTTCGATTTATAAGCAAAAAACTGATATTTGAGAAAAATCCAAAGGGTCGATTTTTTCAGCCGAAAAATTTAATTTTTTTTTTGCAAAAATTTATTACGGTATATTATTATGTTCGACCACGAGATTTTAAAAAAGTATTCGGTTTCGATTTTGCTGCGTTCCTATTGTACTTTACATACGTAGAAATTTCCTGATGATGATCAGTATTTCGGAAACTAAGTGATATATCGAAAAATAGGAAAGAATAAATAAGGTTTTTTTTTCGTTTTTTTATCCGATAGCATATTGAAATATTTAATTTTTGTGTTTTGATTTTTCCTTTATATACATGAATTATACGGGTGATACATTTTTTAATTCTATTTTTTTCCGAAATTTAATATGATATTAAAAAAAGTTCGAGAGTAAAAAAATTTTTAATTTCTTTTTATTATCGATCGGTGTAAGCCAATACATACATAAAAAAAAATTTACATTTTTTTCTCATAAGACGAAACGAAAATGCAAAAAAAAATATTCAATCGTCATTTTTTTTTTCGCTTATTCAAAACGATACGAGAAAAAGTTCAAGATAAAAAAACTTTTTATTTTGGATAGGCTATACATTGCGGTAATTGTAAATTATATTTAAAAAAAAAAAAAAATACTACAGAAGACACAACGTAAATTGATGCTGAGGATGATTAGTATTTCGAAATTTAAGTGAGATCTTGAAAAAAGTGTAAGAATAAAAAAAATTTAGTTTCTCATTTGCTTATCGTGTACCAGAAATTGAATTTTTTAGAAAAAAACCTATAATTTTTTCTCATAACATAATAATGTAATTTGAATTTGATTTTGTTTTTAGCGGTCTTAACTCGAAATGGCTATTTTTCGACTTACACCCCTTTATATTTTCAGCGACGATGTGTCCTGTTTCGGTTGCACTCTTGACAGTCCTGCTTGTGGTTCAAATATTACAAAGGAAGCCTTACTCCATGGTTTTTTATATATTGAACCTGATTTTAACTCTTTCCCCGTCTTAACCACTGGTCTTTCACACTGGATAGATTCTTGTAACTTTTCCCCAAACAAATATTCATCAATGGGGCATTCGCATATCACCTTCCTTTTTTCTTCTCGAAGGAAGGGTTTAATTAGGAAGCGTCTGTGATTTGACAATTGATGTACAGTGTCACACAATAGCTGTCCTCCGTCAGCAAGTGTTGTCAATACTTGTTGAGGTTCAATCTCCTTTTTATTGAGTATGTCCGAAATAATGATCCCCATACCTGACAGAACACTCGTTACTTGACTTTGTAATTGTATTAAAAACTGGTCTTGCTTTCTCGCATCTCGAGTCAAACAAACCTCAATTTCGTTATTTAGTTTTGGTTGTATTAATTTGCAATTTCCAGGGGGAGGATATTTCTTAAAAATGTCTTGTATTGTAATTTTGTCAACGTCTTTTGTGGTATATGCTTCCCAACGAATGGAAACTTCTTCATGAAAATGTTTTCCCATGTCTTTTGAAGAAATAGGATTTGCTCCCAACACTTCTAAGGTACTAAGGTCTGCAACGCCAACGTCGTAATCTTCTGTAAAGAATACAGAAGACAATTAGTACAGTAAGACATAAGTCAATTACCATACAAAACTTTTATACATCTGAATAAACCCAAATATTATTTTATTGGCTAAACTCACATTAAGACATTCGTTTTTTAATGTATATTTCCAGGTTTTGTAGCAGTACACAAAAACTGGGCACAATAAGACATTCGTCTATTATTGTGTATTTTTAATTATGTCTAAAGTGTAACGATCACTTATTTTAATTAATTTTTCCTACCTTTCCTTTGAATTTGGCCACTAGAATCACTTGATTCCTCATAACTTTCCCTATTACGTTTTCGATTTCCCGCAACTTTGACAATAACTCTTCATAATAATTACTTTTATTGTTCTTTGTTTTTTTCTTAGGACGCACAATATACGACAAATCTTCCCCCTCGTCCGAAAAGGAAATTATTCTTTTTCTATTCACTTTTGGCATATTCCTGGCGAATATGTAAAATTATTGACGACTTAATTCGTTTTGTGTTAACCGGGCCGCACAAAAGAATGCAATGATGATATCAGAGAGTGAGTAATAGGACCCGGCATCGAAGGTTTCTTATCTTTGCATTATTTTGTGCCTGTCCGTATGACTCAATGCATACTACATAGTGTAATAATCATGAGAACAACAGCGAAGAATATTCAATATTCCTGTACATCATTAGATGATAATTGATCATTGTAGATGATAAAAATACTATTTGTTTGCCTGTCATTGTTATTATATTTTGTTGTTGATAAAAGTATTTCTGACACAACCTGTCTTCAATTTTTCCATTTCGCAATGTTTGTATTTATTTAATATATTATTATTATTATTATATAAAAAAAACATAATTGTACAAAAGAAAATACACTTAATAATCACAAATACAACAAAACATAGAAAAATAGTTAAATAATAAAACTTACAATATTTAATACAGTCAGGTAATAAAACTCAGATACTAAAAAAAATAAATATATTATATAATAACTCGGAATAAGGTTTGTTATTTTTTAAATAAAACACATAATTTTACTGATTTGTTTGTGCCCAAATGCATACAAATCATACAATTACACTAACTATTCCTAATTTAAGTACAGTAAGAAGCTTTCAATAAATAACACAAGAGTCAGAAGATAGATTTTTTTAGTTCGATAGTTCATTTAGAAAATGTATTTACATAATTTCCCATAAGAAAATATAATGAAAAACAAAAACCTTAAAGTAACAAATGTACACTCAAAGTCCGTGACATCAAGAGAATGCATTTCATTTTTTCTCCAATTTTATACTTCCTTCTGCAGCAAAGCTTAACTCTCAAACGTTAGCTAAATATTTTGATGGTAAGGTCTGTTTGAGATGGAAAACCGTTACTTCCATCACAATCCCCAAAATTTTGATCTTGATCCTAAAAAACAAATTAGAGGTTATACTTCCTTCTTGGAGGTCGGGTAAAAATTACCTGCACAGATTAATTCAAATAACAAAAACTAAAATATAAGGTTGGATATTTTTATTAAAATGATAACCACGCAAAATCGTACACAGGAGGAAGAATTAAATATTGAGGCCTGGAATAAGTCAAAAAGTTTGGGCAGGTGAACCACTAATTTATTAAATACAATAAAATCCAATTTTCTTATTAAAATTATTCTAAAACAATTTCAAACAAATAACTTGGTTGGTATGACAAAATTCTTCAGAGCCCAGCTCGGATATAGTAAACAAAGCCTATAATTATATTTTGCTTTTTCAATTTCTCCAAATGCACCAAAATTATTCATTATTTTGCATTGTGTAATGTGGCAGTTTTGAAGCTAGGTATAATTTTGTGAGTTTTTTAACCTTACGATAAAAAAAATAAAAAAATACTGATATTTAATTTCCAGTGATCATTTTTGAAGCTTAGTTTGCATTGGTTTTGATTAAAATTCTACAAATCATATCAATTTTTTACAATATGAATAATTTAAGTCTCTGACTACAAATAATTTCATAAAAAATTAATTACCGCTACCCCTCTTTTTGACTAAATATGATAGGTGGATTTTGAAGCTAGATTTAAGGTGTTAATGAACTATTTTTAACAGATTGAAGAAGTAATCAAAATAACTGGCTTCTTAAAGCTAAAGAAGCATGCTTTCAAATTCTGAAAAGATTAACAAGATAGATCGTCTTGTTGTTAAAATACAGACAACTGTATTTTTGATATGATAACTTTAATTAAGTTTATGTAGAGAGTTTGTATGAATTTTTTCTGAGACCAGTCTGGAGTTAGCTTAACCCTGGATGTAACAATAATAGCTATATTTTAAAAAATGATTTACTTTAAATCATTTTGTGTATTTAATCACAAATATTTGTAAAAGTTATACATCTGTGTAAGTTTCTAACTAATGTGAGGCATTTGACACAATTCTTCAGGCTATGCTACTGTACATTGTGGATACCTATATAATGTGGAGGATCCGTGTTGAATGTTTTCAAAATGTATCTAATTATGTTAAAATAGGAGATGAGTCAGCCTAAAAAATCAAAATTGGAGTACCATAAGGTAGAGTGCTTTTTAATATGTATATCAACACTCTTTGTAATTTTAACGGGTATGCTGATGACTCCATTTTGATTTTCCCCCGTAATACATTGGAAGAAGTACAGGAGTTATTAAGGATATGAAAAAGGTTAAATGGTTTTTGGATAATTTTAAACTGACTCTTAATGTAAAAAAAACTAACTTATTCAACTGCATAAATTAATCATACAAATTTTAATTAAATTAACACAGATTCTTTGAGTGTACCGTTACAGCTGGGAAATAAAGCAATACAAAATAATAAAAAGTTTAAAGAAATAAAAAGTTTTAAGAAGTTAAAGTCTAGTCATAAATTAGTCAGACCCATTGTAATGATATAAATAAAACCTACTTGACAAAATGGTGAATGAGACATCTTATAATTTAATTAATTTTCTCAACTCACAAAAGGGTTGTTTTCACTTGCCTCGCCCCTGGCAACAACTGAATCGCTGTAATTGGTAAGAAGGCCAGATTCTAATCAATGACATAGTCCGAGATGATATCATTTTCTTACTTTCTAGAGCTTACATCTTGTTGGTGATCTTATTACATAATGGTCATCCCTGGGCATACTAAAAATAAAGAAAATTCCTAATTACTTTCAAAAACATTAATACTCTTATTAAAAAAAACGAATGAAATAGATATACTTATAGAAAAAAAACCAGGTACTGGTGAACTTAAGCTATTTGAATTTTAAAAAGAAAACGAAAAAAAAAAACTACATATTATATTTAATTAATGAGCCCATATAATTTCAAAAAAAATGATCAAACTAAATGCTTAATATTGGAAGTATATTCCAGCTTTATCTTACACATTTCATAAATATATCAGAAATTGTGCTATCTATGCATTTTTACATTCCGATAAAACTTTAAATTCTATGAATGTCAGTTTTTAAATATTTACAATTGGACAAAAAATGGTTGATCCACAGGCATTTCCTTTATTTTGTTTAGCTTGCCATGTCACAAATATTAATGCAACTTTTTACAGACTTCAAAAAAGGAGGTTATTAATTTCACCCTATGCATTTTTTTTGTGTATGTACAAGGATTACTCTGCGATGGTTTCAACAATTTCGATGAACTTTTCAGGGAATATTCGGGATATTGCCCGAGTGGTCCCACAGCTACCATATTGTAAAAAAGTATCACGCTATATTAAATATTTACTCATCGTAAAAAAAGCGTTCACCATTTTATCAAGAATTTACATAGATATTATATATGTTTATTTGTTAAATATGACTTTTATAATAAAACTCGTATAAATAGAACTAAAAAAGATGAAATACAAGAATGTATAAAAAAATTATACCGACTTCAAAAATTGCACCTAAAAATAGAAATAATATTTTATTCCATCCGGAAAATTGTTGCCTGTGAAGTCAGCTCCAAATTAATAGAGATAGTAAAACATTATACTCGTGGTATTAGACATCAAAACACTAATTACATAAATATATATTTATGATCAGGTAATTAAAAATAAGTTTGTCCTCGACTTCACAGGCACAGGGTACAGGATTCCCTTCTGGGGAATTTTTTCACAATATCTACTTCAGAAAGCGTTATTCTCAGAAATTTTTATAAAAAAGCAGAACTTCAAAAAAAACTAAAAAGTAAAAAATAATATTTTATTCCACATTGAAAATTTGTCTTTATGAAGTCATCTTTAAACTGATTCTTAATAACTTAATCACAAACACACATTTATATAATGAGTACCTACATATATAGGCAGTGGCGGCGCTTCCATAGAATCATTTGGTCAATGAACCCTCAAAAATATTTCAGAAAATAAATTATTCGATTGACCGTCAATCCTAATAGTTGTAACAAAACGCGAACCTTGGGAAAAGTTAAATACGCTACACTATTAGCCGCGCGCGGCAGTTCGAATGGCCTTGTTGCAATACGCTATACTAAGTTAGGCGGGGCAGTCCGAATTGCCCTGATTACCTTAAAACAGCTATGTCAAACATGCGACCCAGTGAGCATTTTTCTGCGGCCCAAATCAGTTTTGAAAAAAACCAGATAATGCGGCCCGCGAACAAGTTAAAAACCGTTTTTGAAAGCGCGCGCCGCTGCAACAACGATTGATATAATAAATTGTACATGGTGCCATCTATGTTTAGGAGGATGAACTATACATACTCAACCTAAAGTCAAACGTTATCTGGCTTGTTCCATGAAATTCTATCGCGCTAAAACCCAGCTGACGCTATCGGAATATTCTGGAAAGAACTCGAGAAATCACAATCTGTATATAAGCCGTGTTCGATTGAGTTCAGTCGTTTAGTGTTTAGTCAGTTATGAGTCAGTTGCGGTAGAGTTTCGAGTTGAGTTGCGCACTTATTGTTACAACACTTAACAGTACTTATTACAATTTATTTCGGATACAGTCCGTAACATGTCTCTTTCAAAACCAAGTGGAAGTAAGAGGAAACTTGTAGATGAGCATCATATCTTTCAAGAAAAGTCGGAATTAGAGTTTTTTTGCTGTGAAGTGAAAGAAAAAATTATTTGTTTGATTTGTAATAGTACAGTCGGTGTCCCAAAATTACATAATATAAAACGTCACTATGATATTCATAAAACTATGTTTGACAAGTAGACAGGCATGGTCAAAAACGAAAAGTTAAATAAGTTAAAATCACGGTTGAAAGATCAGCAGCTTATGTTTACACGTCCAAAGCAAGAAAATGAATTTGTCCTTCAAGCGAGCTACGTACTGTCGGAGTTGATCGCCAAACACTCAAAACCATTTGTTGAAGGTGAATTTATAAAAGAGTGCCTTGTAAAGGCCGCGGAAAGTCCCGGGAGCGTGAAGGAATTTCAAAATATATCCTTGTCCCGGAATACTGTCGCTGAAAGAGTTACTGAGTTGCTTGCCAATAAAAGTGATCAGATAAAAACAAAATCAGACTCTTTTATTGCATTTTCTATTGCCTGTGACGGATGTGTTTGATGTGGCGCAACTCGCTGTTTTTCTTCGTGCGGTTGATACAGATATCAATGTGTATGAAGAATTACTGGAATTAGTACCATTGCTTGATACAACAACTGGGAAGGATATTTTCAAAGCTGTTTATGGACTTCTGCAAAAGTACAATTTAGATTTGTCAAAACTTGTTCCGTTGCAGCAGACGGAGCTCCTTCAATGACTGGAGTAAAAAATGGTTTCGTTAAAATATTACAGACAAAGATCAGAGAAACGGGCAGTGACAAACCAGATTTTCATCATATTTATTGTATAATCTACCAAGAAGTTTTATGCTCAAAAGTGATCAAGTTGGAAAGTGTTTTAAAGTCAGTGAAAAAAATTATAAACTTCATAAGGTCACGAGACCTTAATCAGCGACAGTTTTCTGCATTTTTACGTGATTTAGAAAGTGTGTACTCAACCGGTTTTGGAAATAGACACACTTCGACAAGTTAATTAAAGACAAAAGATGTCAAATATCTGGCAAAAGAATTTAATGTTTGTAGTTTTTTGTAATGTCCTTTTTATTGGAAATTTAATTAACTTGTCTATAATAGTACTTTTTCTCAAGATTTTCAGTAGTTTGTCTTTTTTAAGATAAGGTTTTACGGCCCACCGATCGTTAGAGCACAGCACGTAGGCATGCGAAAGTTCAATTATTGTTTCAATTGAGGTCGCGCTGTCGATATTCTAACTTGATATTGTTTCGGACGTTTTTAATCCATGAAAATTGATTTATATACTGTTTTTTTGTAATATATATTTTTTATTTTTATGATCTATATGTGAGTTGGAAATATACAGGAAATAAAATGTTGATAGACTAGTAAAAAAAAATACACAAACAAATAATGCTCACGAACTTAATTTTGCAAAAGTAACCAACTTCAAGGTGGTCTATGTTTGAGTTGTGAATGTAGATAAAATAAAACGTCGGTAGTGCACAAAATTAAACAACTAAAGAGTAAAAATAACCTAATTCAGGGTAAATGGTAGCAATTTGCCAAAACTTAGTATACGGTAAACTAGTAAAGACAAAAATAAAGAAGTTCATCGAAACTTTCGCAAAAGTATATACGATTTAGCTAACTGGATATGTGGTTGTGAAGTCTCTAACCCATTTTACTGTTCTGTTTGTTTGTTGTTTTCTAAGGACTCGTCGGACTCATTATGGTGCAAAACCGGTGTTAAAGACTTAAAAGAAAAAATAACAAAAACATGCGTTTTCTGCAGATCACATGAAATGTTCGGTGAACTATGCTACGGTCAGAAGTGTTGATATTCGCTCTTAGCTAGACACAGCTTATAGAAAATCCCTTAGAGATTTTAATGAAAATGTATCCAAAAATCACTCTTTGCAATCTTTAAGTAAATTTAATTCAACATCTTAATCAGCTTTGTCAATAAGAAAGAATTCTTAGGTTACATTACAATTTCAATTATACTTGTGCCATAAATAAACTCTTATGCATCTCTCATAGAAAACCTTATAGGGTGTAGAGGAAAATTTAAATTATTTTAATTATCATAACAATTCTTTTTTGTTTGTGTATTTTTTTCTGTTTTTGTAGGAAGCAATGCTTGCCTTAGTTGCTTTTTTTTCAAATAAATAAAAATATATGAACGAAAAATAGCCATTACCCTTTTTAAAAAATTACAAAATCAAAGTGAACACTATCAAAATATAAAACAAGTAAAAAATATATTATAAATATATATATATATATATATACATCCGTAAGTGGATAAGTCCTCCATATATGGCGCAGCAATAGGTCTACTCCCATAAATATAGCGAATATATATATTTTTGATTAAGTATATAGTGCATCATAAGCTGCCCTTAACATATCAAGCAAAAAATCATAACATTTTTGGTACAAATTTCCATCTATTTTAATATCTATAGGTCGTCCTTCCAAATTACATTTAATGCTTCCTCATGTTGTATATTTAATTACCAGAATGAACTGGATGGGTCCTCCGGGTATATCTAGATTTTACAAATCACGGTGAATAAATCTTCCAAAGATGTTGCCACATGTTCAATTATGCCAAATTCTTATCTAGAATTACTGCTTTGTTACATGGAACGACGTTGTATAACAGAAAAACGCATACGACTAAAGTTTCA
Source organism: Kuschelorhynchus macadamiae (assembly GCA_030620095.1). Classification (NCBI taxonomy): domain Eukaryota; kingdom Metazoa; phylum Arthropoda; class Insecta; order Coleoptera; family Curculionidae; genus Kuschelorhynchus; species Kuschelorhynchus macadamiae. Next base: position 2,593,490 of record JAUTXW010000827.1, read on the forward strand.
GGTGACCTTGACGTGCTAGAATACTTTTAGGCGATGCCAACCATTTTATAGAGTCCTTTGCAGTGTATTTCGATGACATGTCTTGTCAATATTGTTTAACTTTTTAACCAAAAATTAAATTATTGAACCAAATGCCCTGATTATTTTCAGTTGATGATAAGCATCTAACATACGATGAATGAACTGCTTCGGAATTAGCAATTACCTCTAGGATAGATTACCATACATTTTACCAACTTATACCATTTTGTGCTAAATATATTTTCAGTTCCAGAATTATTAACAAAATTGAAAGGAAACCAACACAAGAAAGTCATTAATAATAATTGTAAACGCATTTTGAAGCCATCTTTCAAGTCAATGTATAAAGGCAGAACGCAATTTGTAAACTTTCCTCTACCGAAAATATGATTCCCCGAATGATCAAACACAATACTTATGATGTACCCCAAAAGAGAAAAATCCTCATTATGAAGAATTTCTGAAGAAAATGTAGACTAGAGTTTAATAATTTTGGTTTAATTTTATACAGTAAACGACGAAAATATGGAATATACTCGTTTAATTAACATTTTTTTATAAAAACACTTGAATAAGTGCATATTTTACGCATGCAACTATATATACGGGATCTTCCAAAAATTAAATATGACGCTCAAATCAATTTTTTGTAATGGAAAACCTAAATCTGCAAATTGACGCGAAATTCTAGACACAGATATTCGAAATTACACGCTTCAACTTTTTTTCCAAAAATTTTACTCTTCAAAATTACCCTTTTTTATCTAACCATCCACGTACTTTAAAATTAATACACATCCAATGAAAAAACGCGACCGCCTAGTACATGTTTTCGTGGTTATCCGGTATACCTACTTGGTCAAAATATATGCAATACAATGACAATATTACGGTACGGCTCAAAAAAGATATAACACAGTTATTTGAGATTTTTTTTACTTTTCAATTCGCTAGTTTACTACTAAAAGCTTTATTAAAATAATATTTTTTAAAATTAATTTTATTTTGTACCTTTTAGCATTACTTTTTAAGCACATTGTATAAGATATTCACTATTAGACACCATGTTATTGTATTGTTATCGTGTTTGTGTTTGTGTACCAAATATCAGTCAATTGTGATAAGGGGGAACTGTTTTGTGATTGTTGGCATTTTTTTTATGCAGTTTGTATAAAACACTATAGTAGAAATTGATATTGTAGAAATAAATTTTTATTTTCATTTTTTTTTAAATTAACTATAAGGCAGTCGAAAATAAGACGTGCCGCACTGCCCCATTTTCAAATTTTTTTAAATTCAATTTAAGCCCCTA
>JAUTXW010000828.1:0-72500 GCA_030620095.1 Kuschelorhynchus macadamiae
TGAAAATAAGCAAAAATAAAATTTATCTAAATTTGATAACAGAGAGCCTGCAATTTTTCAATAAACAAAAAGATACATTTTTTTTAAATAAAAAAAAATAAAATATCAAAAATTCTATTGACTTTCGATAATCTGACCAAAAAACCAACCCATTTAGAATAAAGATAAATAAAACTAGCCATAACATGCCTGCGGGTAGAGAACTTTAATTCAAACATGTATCTAAATGGGCGTAGATAGATATTTGTTAATATGTATTACCATAGTTTTTAAAATTTTCGTTAATTAGAAAAGATATTAAGAACACCAATGGATGAAAATAGATTTTTGGTTAAATGTAATTTTAACTAGCTAAACGTGAATATATTTTTTAATTATATTATGATTTCTTTTGTTCTGCACGAGTGTAGGGAGAAACGACTTGAAAAAAATAGTTAACAACGAGTCTATTAGTAAATCGGCCTTTGACAAATATACAGGGTTCTTAAATAGAAAGCATTGTTAAAACTACAGCTAGGTACATACTTAATATAGTATTTCCTTTTGCAGTGAGAATTCAGCTTCAAAAATTAAAGATAAAAAATTTAAAGATAAAACTATACAGTCAAATATATCTATCTCTATATTTATGTATTTAGCACATTACAGTTAGTGCTGTTGCCTTTTTTAGTACAAATGTGTATATATAAAATACTTATAAATAAAAGAAATCATGTTTAACGAGATGCATGAAATCGATTAATGAAGATGAATTCAGAATTGGAAAATAACATGTTTCGTAATTCTACTTATGTATTCATTGAAGAAAATGAAAATGCGTGAACATGGTTGACATTGGCATTTCCTTTCATTCGTGACTTATTACCCATGAAAGTTGTAAACAAAGCGCGAATCAACAGCGTGGTCAGAGAGACGGGATTAAAATTAAACAATAAAGAAAAACCTATCCCAGTACCTAGGTACACGCTACTAACTCATTTTTGCACAACTGATGTCTAATAAGAATGCAATAATTAATGCATTTTACTTGCAAATTTCGTGTAAACTGATTATACAGTTCAAATTTTCTTTCTAAAAAACGACTATTTGTGGGTACAGTAAGAGAGGTCCGTAAATTAAGATTATAAAAAGATACCACAGCTAATTCGTTATAAAAATTTAAAGCAAAAGGTTTCGATAATTAAATGCTATAAATCGCCAAATCATTTAGGTGTAGAGGGTTCTTGGGTTTAAGACCGGATTTAATTAATTACTTTCAGACTTGTCGCATGCGGAAAATCTCAAAAGATCTACGTGTATATTTAGAATCACTTTGAACCCGTGATATCAGGATGAGTCATAATAGTATTCCTAAAAAGTATGATTCTACTTAAAAATAAAATACAAAATTTTGAAAATAACACAATAATATAAAAAAAAATTATTTTTAAAGTTGATGGGCTTGATGTATTTTACCTTGGTTGATTATTAGGTTTTTTACTGATCTAATCCTGGCCATATATGTACGTAGAGTACCAAGGTTCTCTGGAAACTTGGTTACGTACCACTCATACAACAACAAGTGTTTAAAGAGGTTAGGATCTAAGTCTAAATTTCTCGCAAGACCCTAATTTTTATGCACAACATGCCAATCATATCACAGGTTTGTTAAATGTGCTTTCTAGTAGTTCTTGGTTTATTTCCGCGGAGTATAAACCAGTTTTGTTAAATGCTTTGGATGACGGGTTGTGTTAGACAGCCGGAGTGTGTCGTCACGTGTTGGGTCAGGTCAGTAATCACTTACCAAACAAAGTTTGCGTAACATTGATTATCCGTATATTGAGTTCTTATTTTTCCAGTTTTTGAAGAGAATTTTTGGTTTTGTTACATGTGCTTTCTAGTAGTTCTTCGTTTATTTCCGCGGATTACAAAAAAGTTTTGTTAAATGCTTTGGATGACGGGTTGTGTTAGACAGCCGGAGTGTGTCGTCACGTGTTGGGTCAGGTCAGTAATCACTTACCAAACAAAGTTTGCATAGCATTGATTATCCGTATGTTGAGTTCTTATTTTTCCAGTTTTCGAAGAAAATTTTTAGTTTTGTTACATGTAAATATATTTAGGAATAACTACAAGTGTATATATTGTCGGTTTCTAATAAATAAAGCTTGCTTTTTACTTAAATATCCATAATATATATGTATTTTATAAAGAAGGGTTATGATTTCTTTGCTACTTTTTAGATCTGGCAACGAAAAAAGTTCTCCACAAAAATGCATGCATTTTCAAAGAGGAAGATCACCTTGACTTTTTAATTAAAAATGGTAATGTGCTTTGCTCTATACTGTACACATTACAGTGAAAGAGGAACATCTACGTAATTCTAAAAGATCTAGTTGAAAATACGAGATGGATTTCATTACTAAGGTAAAAATATAAAAGAAATTAATTAAACAGAACTTATTTATTAAGATATGATTTTTGTTTCTTCACAAGAGAAAATATAGAGGACAATCTGCCCATTCTTTAGTTTGCTTTTGCCACTTTACCTATTCTGATCGAAAAAATCACTACAAATCCAAATGTTTCATTAAGAATCGCTCAACTAGCAAAAACAAAACCAAAAATGTAAAGTTAGTAGTTCTACACCAGTTTTATTAGTATGCTCCTTCTAGTTCAACCATGTTTTGCACATGTAACGTTACAAATGATAGTTTCATAATTACCACCTATAAATATGTAAAAATTACTGTGGCACCACATAAATGTAGGTATTAATCTAAAAATGTTTATATGTTTGTTTTAATTGTTTGCTCTCCTACCTCTTTTCGAAGGTTAATACATGCATAAATGGTTAAACAGATTCTTAGGTTTGTGTATCGTTACGTTCTTTTTAATATTGGATTATATGATCTGCTTATTTACTATACATGAGAAAATGTGGAGATGGAACCTGTTGCCAGTACTTCTCACGTAAGTCCTCCGGCTTCTCCTGTATGGAGTGAAGTAATTCGTAGTGGGGCCACTTTGGATATGTAAAGTTAAAGACTTGCATATTTAGCATAGGAGATGAATCCAGTGATTAAAAAACTAAACAAATCATTCTAAATGAATCTAACATTATATAAATTTTATATAATTATTACAATTAATATCCTATTTTGACAAAATCCTTTTAGAATTTTATTTGCCTCTTTCCCCTGTTTAAGTTTTATGTATATATATTTGTATCTGCATATAAAAGTGAGATAAAAATGTAGGTATTGTTTAATTTTGTTACAGATAATTGGTATGTTTGTTTGACTTAATAGATCAACCTAATAGGCAATGTTAGTTCAGATTAAGAAAAACCTTCTTCTAACAGAGAAGAAAAAAGAATTTAAAAAATTTCAATAAAAAAAACTTTGGGTTGGGTCAAGTTTGTTTTTTTTCAACTAATTCTACAGAAGCAGGTTTTGTTGCGTCATCTTTTTTCTACAATTTAGTATATAATGTCTTGTAGGAGCTTTAACAAAAAATAAACTATATATATATATATATATATATATATATATATATATATATATATATATATATATATATATATATATATATATATATATATATATATATATATATATATATATATATATATATATATATATATATATATATATATATATATATATATATATATATATATATATATATATATATATACTCACGTTACACTTATTTAGGATGCCCAAAGTGAAATAACATAATTTCAAGCTTTTAACGAATTAATGGAAACCAAAAATCTAATTTGACTCGGCCAACGCTTTAAAACGCCTTGTACATTCATTTTCTGTTTCATGTAATCTAAAAGTACATATTTGAATTTCTTGAAATTTTGAGAGACATCTGTAAGAGCTATATATATAAGTCTTGACAACAATTTAATATATACATTTGTACTATTTACTGTTCTATTTTTACTCCATTTTAAATTTTCGGTATTATTATAATTTTAAGAGAAGGAGAAAGTGCTACAGCATTGTCAGTATTCCTCGAACTACAATCGGTCGCAAAGCTTCTCGCTAGATTTAATTTTAAATTATATGTGGCACTTTGGATGGGTTATATCCATCTGATTAGAGACAAAAACATAACATATCCAAGTAGACTGCTACTTAGAGTACCATATTGTTCATGCTCAACATGCCAATCACATCAGCTTAGAGTGGGCCTGTATTTCAAATTTGATTTTCGATTGTTTGAGGCGTGACTTTATGCATTTATTGATGGTCTATAGCTTTAATGATGGTTTTATCGACGAACCTAGTCTAACCCAACGCTAACAGGCTAGATCCACTTAACGGTATAGGTTATGTTAAAAAATCCTTGTTTAATATAGATTCGAAATATTGTTGAGGCGTTACTGCGCGCTTTCTTTACAGCAAACCTAACCAATCCTAACCTAATCTAATCCGCATTTTTAATAATTATAAGTTATATTGAAAAAATCTTAAAACAACTGAATTTACTTGAAAATAGCACCTTTATTACTTCTACTTCCCAAATTTTTAATTGTTATTTTGTTATAAGTTAGTTATTCTAATTGTTTCAATGCTGTCATATTAGTCTAAAGTGATTTTTGCTACGGAAGAGTTTTAGGTTTTAGCGCGTTTTGTTATATTTTTGCTACTACTTTTTTCAGTTGTATTAATATTCGAAATGATTAAATTACATAACTTAGTTATTCTAATTGTTTCAATGCTCTCATATTAGTCTAAAGTGATTTTTGCTACGGAAGAGTTTTAGGTTTTAGCGCGTTTTGTTATATTTTTGCTACTACTTTTTCCAGTTCTATTAATGTTCGAAATGATTAAATTACATAACTTTAATAAAAAACTGTTCATAATTCTATTTTCTCCCTGGTTTACGATATTTAATTGGGTTATAAATGAAAAAAAGTTGCCTTGCTTAAACAATATTTTGCTGTCTTTAAGTTAGACTTCTGGCTACGGCTTTGATGAATATTTTAAAATGATATTTCAAAGATTATTATATGTTATACGACTCGCAATTACCTCTCGAAATTTAAATAGCTGTAAGAATGTCCCAGGCTCACTATCAATACAGAATAATACACGATAGTGCCGATAAGTACGTTTTTCCGTGTTTTTCGGGGATATGCTGCTCACTATCAATACAGAATAATACACGATAGTGCCGACAGGTACGTCTTTCCGTGTTTTTCGGGGATATGCGGAAAACTCAATCGACTCTGCGTGAAAACCTTCCTACTAGATAATTTAAGCTGAAAATATATTTGGCACTTTAGATGGGTGTAGAGCCTAGTTATATTCAGGTGTCCCGAAATTGAGCTAGCAAATTGTCTGTGATCAAGGCCAAAAACATAACAAATACAGCTGTCACTTATAGTCAATAAATAATTATATATATTTATATGTATATATATATATATATATATATATATATATATATATATATATATATTTATTTATTATAGCTGGCAACAATAAGCATTATAACTTCAGTGCCAGGGGGTGGGTTTTGGTCGGTATTCTGCAGAACTCCGACACTGCCAACTGGCGCCGGGCGATTGGTGTCCGTATAAGAATTTCTCACCTCCAACAAAGAAAAAAAAGTATCAACTATCAACTGATGACTAAAAAAATATCCTTGCCATTACAGGGTAATCCCGGTTGAATATTTTAGGCCCTACACCATACCTCATTTCATGATAATCCATGCTAAACCAAGACGGGTGATAAACCTAAGTTCATAATTAGTTAAATAATAAATTAAAAGAGAAATGCTAGTAAGAAAGAGTTCATTTTTAACAATTTGAATCGGTGGCAAAGCGATTTTCTCCCATTTAAATAAGATAAAAACCTATTTTATACATTTTCAAAAAGTATGATTTTACTTAAAATAAAATACAAAAATTTGAAAAAAAATTATGTATAATCTTTGAAATATCATTTGAAAATATTCATCAAAGCCGTAGCCAGAAGTCTAACTTAAAGACAGCAAAATATTTTTCAAGCAAGGCAACTTTTTTTAATTTATAATCCAATTAAATATCGTAAGCCAGGGAGAAAATAGAATTATGAAGCTTTTTTATTAAAGTTATTTAATTTAATCATTTCGAAAATTAATACAACTGAAAAAAGTAGTAGCAAAAATATAACAAAACGCGCTAAAACATAAAATTCTTCAGGAGCAAAAAATCACGTTAGAATAATATGAGAGCATTGAAACAATTAGAATAACTAACTTATAACGAAATAACCGTTAAAAATTTGAGGAGTAGAAGGTGCTGTTTTCAAGTAAATTCAGTTGTTTTAAGATTTTTTCAACATAACTTATAATTATTAAAAATGCGGATTAGATTAGGTTAGGATTGGTTAGGCTTGCTGTAAAGAAAACGCGCGGTAACGCGTCAAAAATTTTCGAATATATATTAAAACAAGGATTTTTAACATAACCTATACCGACCAAAACCCACCCCCTGGCACTGAAGCTTTAATGCTTATTTCGCCAGTGTGGAACTTAAGTTATAATATATATATATATATATATATATATATATATATATATATATATATATATATATATATATATATATATATATATATATATATATATATATATATATATATATATATATATATATATATATATATATATATATATATATATATATATATATATATATATATATATATATATATATATATATATATATATATATATATATATATATATATATATATATATATACATATATATATATATATATATATATATATATATATATATATATATATATATATATATATATATATATATATATATATATATATATATATATATATATATATATATATATATATATATATATATATATATATATATATATATATATATATATATATATATATATATATATATATGAATCTAACATTATATATATATATATATATATATATATATTTGCCTATATCCCCTGTTTAGTTTTATGTATATATATTTGTATCTATATATATATATAATTTTGTTATATTATATGTTTCTTAATAGATCAACCTAATATATCAGATTAAGAAAAACCTTCTTCTAACAGAGAAGAAAAAAGAATTTAAAAAATTTCAATAAAAAAAAAAAGTTTGTTTTTTTTCAACTAATTCTACAGAAGCAGGTTTTGTTGCGTCATCTTTTTTCTACAATTTATTATATAATTTCTTGTAGGAGCTTTAACAAAAAATAATATATATATATATATATATATATATATATATATATATATATATATATATATATATATATATATATATATATATATATATATATATATATATATATATATATATATATATATATATATATATATATATATATATACAGCTTCTCGCGCGATTTAATTTTAAATTATATGTGGCACTTCGGATGGGTTATATCCATCTGATTAGAGACAAAAACATAACATATCCAAGTAGACTGCTACTTAGAGTACCATATTTTTCATGCTCAACATGCCAATCACATCAGCTCAAAATCTTAAATTCAAATTTGATTTTCGATTGTTTGAACTTTATGCATTTATTGATGGTCTATAGCTTTAATGATGGTTTTATCGACGAACCTAGTCTAACCCAACGCTAACAGGCTTACTTAACGGTATAGGTTATGTTAAAAAATCCTTGTTTAATATAGATTCGAAATATTGTTGAACTGCGCGCTTTCTTTACAGCAAACCTAACCAATCCTAACCTAATCTAATCCGCATTTTTAATAATTATAAGTTATGTTGAAAAAATCTTAAAACAACTGAATTTACTTGAAAATAGCAGCTTTATTACTTCTACTTCCCAAATTTTTAATTGTTATTTTGTTATAATTAGTTATTCTATATTATTTATATATCTATATATTATCTAAAAGATTTTTTGCTACGGAAGAATTTTAGGTTTTAGCGCGTTTTGTTATATTTTTGCTACTACTTTTTTCAGTTGTATTAATATTCGAAATGATTAAATTAAATAACTTTAATAAAAAAGCTTCATAATTCTATTTTCTCCCTGGCTTACGATATTTAATTGGATTATAAATTAAAAAAAGTTGCCTTGCTTGAAAAATATTTTGCTGTCTTTAAGTTAGACTTCTGGCTACGGCTTTGATGAATATTTTCAAATGATATTTCAAAGATTATACATAATTTTTTTTCAAATTTTTGTATTTTATTTTAAGTAAAATCATACTTTTTGAAAATGTATAAAATAGGTTTTTATCTTATTTAAATGGGAGAAAATCGCTTTGCCACCGATTCAAATTGTTAAAAATGAACTCTTTCTTACTAGCATTTCTCTTTTAATTTATTATTTAACTAATTATGAACTTAGGTTTATCACCCGTCTTGGTTTAGCATGGATTATCATGAAATGAGGTATGGTGTAGGGCCTAAAATATTCAACCGGGATTACCCTGTAATGGCAAGGATATTTTTTTAGTCATCAGTTGATAGTTGATACTTTTTTTTCTTTGTTGGAGGTGAGAAATTCTTATACGGACACCAATTACTTGGCGCCAGTTGGCAGTGTCTTCTGCAGAATACCACCAAAACCCACCCCCTGGCACTGAAGTTATAATGCTTATTGTTGCCAGCTATAATAAATAAATATATATATATATATATATATATATATATATATATATAAATATACATATAAATATATATAATTATTTATTGACTATAAGTGGCAGCTGTATTTGTTATGTTTCTGGCCTTGATCACAGTCAATTTGCTAGCTCAATTTCGGGACACCTGAATATAACTAGGCTCTACACCCATCTAAAGTGCCAAATATATTTTCAGCTTAAATTATCTAGTAGGAAGGTTTTCACGCAGAGTCGATTGAGTTTTCCGCATATCCCCGAAAAACACGGAAAGACGTACCTGTCGGCACTATCGTGTATTATTCTGTATTGATAGTGAGCAGCATATCCCCTAAACACGGAAAAACGTACTTATCGGCACTATCGTGTATTATTCTGTATTGATAGTGAGCCTGGGACATTCTTACAGCTATTTAAATTTCGAAAAAGTCGTATAACATATAATAATCTTTGAAATATCATTTTAAAATATTCATCAAAGCCGTAGCCAGAAGTCTAACTTAAAGACAGCAAAATATTGTTTAAGCAAGGCAACTTTTTTTCATTTATAACCCAATTAAATATCGTAAACCAGGGAGAAAATAGAATTATGAACAGTTTTTTATTAAAGTTATGTAATTTATATATATCTATATATATATATCTATATATATATATATATATATATATATATATATATATATATATATATATATATATATATATATATATATATATATATATATATATATATATATATATATATATATATATATATATATATATATATATATATATATATATATATATATATATATATATATATATATATATATATATATATATATATATATATATATATATATATATATATATATATATATATATATACTTATATATATACTTATATATATATATATATATATATATATATATATATATATATATATATATATATATATATATATATATATATATATATATATATATATATATATATATATATATATATATATATATATATATATATATATATATATATATATATATATATATATATATATATATATATATATATATATATATATATATAGATATATATATATATATATATATATATATATATATATATATATATATATATATATATATATATATATATATATATATATATATATATATATATATATATATATATATATATATATATATATATATATATATATATATATATATATATATATATATATATATATATATATATATATATATATATATATATATATATATATATATATATATATATATATATATATATATATATATATATATATATATATATATATATATATATATATATATATATATATATATATATATATATATATATATATATATATATATATATATATATATATATATATATATATATATATATATATATATATATATATATATATATATATATATATATATATATATATATATATATATATATATATATATATATATATATATATATATATATATATATATATATATATATATATATACAGAAATTACAAAGAGGTTTTATTTCGGGGTATATATGGGAAAAAAAAAGAAGAAACTCTTTTTATCTTAAGTGCTCAATATTTCGCCAATGTTTATTAGCTTCATCAGGAGCAACTACAAAAATTATAATATATATATATATATATATATATATATATATATATATATATATATATATATATATATATATATATATATATATATATATATATATATATATATATATATATATATATATATATATATATATATATATATATATATATATATATATATATATATATATATATGCGGCAAAAGTCAGTTTATATCGAAATACGCACATGCGGACTTCTTTCGTCGAAACAAGCACGCGCGACCGTAGTGGGGGTTTAAAGCAGCGCTGGTTTGAAGGCGAAAGTTTACTTTAGTATTAGCGTATCGTTCAACCAAGTCGCATCACTATGGCTGCTCCGATCCGTGCGAAGTACACGACGGCCGAACGTATCTGTCTGTTGTCCGGTTATTTACGTTATCATGCCGATTACAACATCATTTTTCAAGAGTTTGCGGCGCAGCATCCTGGCAGACCTATTCCTACCAGACAAATGGTCCATAAACTGCACAGGAAATTCTCAGAAACCGGGTCTGTTGTAGATGCCCCGCGCAGTGGCCGTCCCAAAACTGTAACCACAGAAGAAAACATGCAGGTAGTTGCTCAAGCTTTCATCGAGGCACCAACCAAGTCTGCGCGGCGTACGTCTCTTGAATTAGAGATTTCGGATCGCAGTTTACGTCGGATGTTAAAAACCATGAAGATACGTTGTTATCGACCACGTTTGCTGCATGCGTTAACTGAGGACGACCCGGATCGCAGGCTTGAATTCTGCGAGTGGTACAGTGGGTGCGCCGAAGACGACGCTAATTTTTACTGATCTATTCTCTGGTCCGATGAAGCGCAATTCAAAATGAACGGTCGAATCAACCGACACAACTCCGTGTACTGGGCCTCAGAAAACCCTCATGTAACCATTCAAGAAGAGCTAAATGTTCCTGGTATAACTGTATGGGGTGGAGTGTATGCGGGTGGTCTCGTCGGGCCATATTTTTTTGATGGGACGGTAAATTCAGACAATTATCTGAACCTTCTAATCGATTTAAAGGGCGAACTAGAAAATAATCCTCTCTTAGAAGGATCCGATACTTTCAGCAGGATGGCGCTCCGCCTCATTACGCCTTACAAGTTCGTGATTTTCTTAATGACCAATTTGGAGACTGGATAGGAAGGAGAGGCAAAATTGAATGGCCTGCGCGCTCACCGGACCTAACGCCGTGTGACTTCGCTTTGTGGGGCGTACTTAAAGATAAAGTGTTTGCCACCCAAATACGGGATATACAACACTTAAAAGAGAGGATTGAAGAGGAGTTTGAAGCTCTTCGTGCCGAACAGGAGTTCTGTAGAAAGACGTGTTTTACAGTGCTTAAGCGATGTCATAAATGCATTGATGAAGGTGGCTTACAGTTTGAGCACAAAATGTAGGGCATAAACTTTATTTTGTATTATTATTTAAGCTCTTTTTATATTAAACAAAATTTGGCATCTCATCATTGTTTTTGTTAATTTGAAAATGAGTTAACTTATTTTTTTCCCAAGGTTTGCATCCCATCATTGTGTGTTTGCGTTATTATATATATATATATATATATATATATATATATATATATATATATATATATATATATATATATATATATATATATATATATATATATATATATATATATATATATATATATATATATATATATATATATATAGATATATATATATATATATATATATATATATATATATATATATATATATATATATATATATATATATTTTCGACCGTACAGAAATTACAAAGAGGTTTTATTTCGGGTCTAGCGGTCCGTGGGAAAAAAAAAGAAGAAACTCTTTTTATCTTAAGTGCTCAATATTTCGCCAATGTTTATTAGCTTCATCAGGAGCAACTACAAAAATTATAATGAATAGGTTCAATTAGAATTATAACATTAAAATGACAATCAAAAGAATAAAATTTTGTCTAGATATACATAGTCAATACATACTTAAAAATTAGTTACAAGATGGTAGAGTCAATAATTTTTAAATTTTAACATTTCTACTTTACAACAGCTCAAATAATGTGGCGTTTTTAATGATAATATTCATGTCCCAGCAGTTGAATTGCAAAAAAGGAGAACAAAACACATTAGCTACACAAGCCTTATCTAGATGTTAATAAATTGTACGAGGTGAACTATTCTACGGTGTGCAGCTAAAAAGTATTGTTACATAAAATTTAAAAGATTGCAATAAATATTGCTCAGTTGATCGGTATCTGATTCATAATTAATGCAATCCTTGTTCTTTTTTATGTGGTACATTTCCAAGAATAACCTTTTTTGTAATTCGATTCCATCTTTAAAATTTTAACATTGGAAAAGTCAAAATTGTGGCCTGTTTTTTGATTGTGTTCAGCCAATGCACAAGAGATTTTCCCTAAACGGCAATCACTTTTGTGGCCGGTTATTCTTTGCCTAAGCCACTGAGATGTTTGCCCGATATACTGTCCATCACATTCCAAGCAGGACAACTGATACACAACGTTACTAGCAAATAATAAGGGTGTTTGATCTTTGACCCTAGAGGATAGATTAAAGTTTTTTATTGTATTATATTTTGCTATTTTTATGTGTGGAAAATCTTTGAATAATTTTGCAATATTATTAGTTAGGCCACTTATAAGTGGCTATACTAATACTATAGGTCGCCTACCCGCTAAAAAACATTCCTCTTTCAACAGACATCGTGATGGCACCACCCGAAGGCATTACTTCATCACGCTGTCCCGCCCGAACTTCTCACAATTCCAACATCCTATCAGTCGTCTCTATTTCGGTTTCTATCATCCAATTCTTTTCTGTATATAATGCGGGTCGCCATATTTGAAATCACATTCCACATCTCTTGGGATTGTAACATGATTGTCACGAGGTTTTCCAGGGTCAGCATCGCGTTTACCATCAATTCCGCATTTCTCCGGTCGTTCTGCCATCGAGGACATACAAAAAAGTGTGCTCGGCATCGTCCTGCGCGCTGTCGCAATACGGACATGAAGATACTACGTTGATCTTGAATCTGTAGAAGTAGGCCGCAAAGAATCCGTGATTACTCAGTAGCTGTGTAAGAGCATAGCTGAGTTCACCGTGATTCCGTTTTAGCCAAGGCTCCAGATCCGATATAAGTCTCCTTGTCCACGTGCCCACTGCAGACTCTTCCCATCTTGCCTGCCATCGTCTTATTGTTTCTTCTCTAATTGTCTTTCTGTTCGCGTTGCCTTCATTATACGTTCTCGATCTCTCTTCTGCTATCAGGTCTATAGGATACACACTTGCAAGGACCAGTACTGCCTCAGTGGAAACTGTGCGGAAAGCACTACATATCCTACATACCATTACCATCTTCCTCTGGATTCTGGACAACATTTCTTTATATTTTCGGATTTTTAGGACCTCATTCCACACCGGAGCAGCATACAACATAATTGAATGAGTAACTGCATTTAACAGTCTGCGCTTACTCGATGAAGGGCCCTTTGCCACTGGCATCAAACGGCTTAGTGCCATTGCTGCTGCCTCAGCTTTCTTGCATATATTTATAATATGACTTTTCATCAAAGCACCCCTATCAAAGAATACACCTAAATATTTGATTTCTCGTTTTGTTGTGACCTCAATGTTGTTTACGTTGATGGTTAACCGTTCCACTGCCCTTCGGTCGGCCAGTAGTGTCGCTTCTGTCTTTTCGGGAGCAAGTTTCAACATCTTTGATGACATCCATTCGGCTATTCGGTGCACTGCTATATTTGCCGTTGACATGATTGAGTCTCTGCTTTTGGCAGAAACGACCACTGCCAAATCATCTACAAACCCCACTACCCGGACTTCTGGTGGCATATCCAACCGTAGGACACCGTCATAATATATCGCACATAGGCAGCAACACTGTCGTAAGTCCGAAAATATTGTAATATAACATTTTTGGCGCAATAAGTCTATTTTTCGCTGTAGATCCTGTAGCAAGAGTGTCATAAATATATTTTAAAATTTAGTCATAAGATGGCGCATTGTGTCTATGTTTCTATTTAGAAAATCTGTTACAACTTTTCGGCAACACTGTCATTAGTAACTTGTGACAGTGTTGCAGTAAAATATGTCTGCGCTTTTTAATCGTCTAGGTTATACAAAACTGTCGTAAATGTTATTTTGACAGGCCAAATATCGACAAAAGTATTGATTGTGAGTGGATTTAGTTGTGTCTTTTACTAAGGCTTTTAGTTTCGTTTGAAATGTCCGCACGTTCAGCATTTTTGTTGGATCTTGCTACAAAAAATTATGTGTGTGTTAAAACTTCGGAGGGAATGTTTCAAGAACAAATTGAACAGAAGGAAGTAAGTAGAACCTATTCTAACCTTAAAAAGAAGCATTTATTAAGTATCTTAAGGTGAATTCATGTAACTTGTCTTTTTCCTTTTCTTTAGTTTTATCCGAAACTTTAGTAACACGTTTCTTTTGTAATGGCTGACCGTGCTCACGTTCTTAGTGACTAATGATTAATTTTAGTCTTAAAACTGATTTGTAAAATTACAATTTAAAGTAAAAACACATAAAGTTATAAATATTTTGCAGTACGTACTTTGCAGAAAAAACAAATTTAATTAGTTTGTGGAAACCAAAAATTAATTTGTTATATTGCCATATTTAAATTTAAGAATACAGTTGCGCATTATTTTGGGATAATAAAAAATAGTTAAATTACACGTTTTATGTTTACTTTAGGCCTCTAACCCAAGTACCAGTTCAGAATTAAATCAAGATGTATTAAGATCTGCTCTTGAACATGATTTTTTAATAGAAGAAGAACTCTTTGGGGTAAGTATTAAATTTAAGATTTGTTATTCTTATCCCTAATAAATTACTAGTGTCAACAAAACAAAAAAAATGTATGTGCATATTAGTAATGACACAGCAAATTTACATTTTACAAAAAAAAAGTACTTTGCCAGCATTTTCATCTCGGTTTTCATAATTTGTTTGCAAAATTGCACAGCACTAAATTCTACAGCTTTAAAATAACAAATAGTTAAAAATGCAGCCATTTACAGCCAAATTACAGAGTGCGGCAGGCAGAGCTAAACATTTTTAAGTTATTTTTCTTGGCATTACTTAAAAAGTAAAAAGTATTTTCTTTCAGGTGTTAGGTAGTATTGGAAAGTTTTACTTGAAAAGGTATTTTCTTTCAGATGTTAGGCCCAACTGCTACTTTACAATCTGTCGAAGACGTTGAAAAGAGTAAGTATTCACAAATTGATTCTCAAAATGAAAACACTCACACTCTTGCTGCACTACAAAGTGAAGCGATTGTTCAAAAAGAAAACAGCGAACGAGTTACTGATTTTATTTGCGATACATCAGAATTTACCCAAGAAAATGAATTTACACCACTCGAAGGAATTGAAGACGAAGGAGATGACCCTACATGGAGAGATGAGGAAGAATCAAATGCAGATGACACAGACAATGCAGCAGAAATCGAAGAAATAAATGATACTATTAATAATAAAAATAATGAAGTGTTAAAAGAAAATAAAAGAAAAAGACGGTGCGATCCTGGTAACTGGGTTCGCAATGTAAGGAGGAAAAAGAAAAACACAGGAAAATCGCATATTAACTCTAGAAAAAACGAAGTTCCCGACCGCGAAATGTTAGCGACTTGTAATGATATTTGCAAATTTGAGTGTGGGAAAAAGATAAGCTTTGAAAACAGAAAACATATTTTCGAAAGATATTGGGAAACAGGTGATATACAAAGACAGAGAAGCTTTATTTTAAATAATATATCTGACATACCACATACTCGTACTGTGGAAAACGCCCATCAAAGAAAAAATAATAATGCCTTCTACTTTACGATTGGTAATCAAAAGACAAGGGTTTGCAAACAATTTTTTATACGCACACTTGGAATATCAGATCGTATGACTAGAACAGTAAGAGAAAAAACGAAAGATGGCATTTTAGAAGAAGACAAAAGGGGAAAACACGGTCACCAAATAAAAGTTTCAGAAGAAATTAAGCAAGACATAAGAAGACATATTAATCAAATACCACGAGTGGAATCCCATTACCTTCGAGCCCAAACCAGCAGGGAGTTTATAGAAGGAGGAAAATCATTGGCCGACATACACAGGGATTATAAAGAAAAGTGTGTTGAAGAAAGGAAACGATATGGAAATTATACTATGTTTGCAAGAATTTTTAGAAAAGAATTCAATATTTCTTTTTTTACTCCAAAAAAAGACCAATGTGGATTATGCGAACAATATAAAAATGAAAAGAATAAAACATCTTTACAGGAAAATTATGAGATGCACCAAAGGGAGAAAGAATTATCCCGTCTCGAAAAGGCGAGAGATAAGGAGAGTGCTAAAAACCTTGACCTAGGAACGCAAAATGGTTTCTGCTATGTATGGCATGAAGGGGAGGGTGGTCGAGGCGCAAATGAAATAGGCTCGTGCTTATATTCTTTTTTGTGTAATGAACATTTTAATGGCCTGCCTTTGATATTTTATTGTGATAATTGCTCAGGGCAAAATAAAAATAAATTTATAATCTCAATGCTCCTCTACGCTGTCAGCAATTTAAATATACCTTCAATAACTTTAAAATTTTTAGTAGTTGGGCATACCCAAAATGAGGGAGATAACATGCACTCTCTTATTGAGAAACAAAAAAAACGGATTCTGAAATCAGGCCCCATTTACACTCCTGCTCAATGGGTCCCTGTTATTGCTAATGCAAAAAAAACAGGCAGACCCTATAAAATAAAAGAAATGAATTTTTCTGATTTTTATGATTTTAAACAGGTTCAAGAAAATATGGGAAACAACTTTGTCATAAATATTACTGGAGATCGCGTCTTGTGGAACGAAATTGCTGTAATGAAAGTATGTAAAGAAGAACCTTTTACAATACAATATAAAACATCTTACACAGAGAAAACTTTTAAAAAAATTATAATAAGAAAAACTAGTAGCCGAACTTCCTTTAATAATAATATTATTAGGCTAAAACCACTCTATGAGGCGCCTCTTACAATTGCAAAAAATAAGCTAGAAGGTTTAGCATTTTTGTGTCAAAAAAATCATATCATTTTAAAATATCATGATTTTTACAAATCTCTTGGATGTGAAATTCCTTCTTCTTCATCGATTACTAAACAAAAGAAGAAAATTAAAACAAGTGCCAAATAGTATTTTATATTTAGTTATTAGTTTTACAAAAATATTTTTAGTAAAAAGTTTACAAAATTGTCAGAATTTCGTTTATTTTTCAATAAAATGTGTATAAGTAAGCTAAAAAGCCTAGACATTATTTGTATGAACCATTTCAGTATTTGCAGCAACAAAGTCATATTTATAAAAATAGTAGTTGTTCCTGCAGCAACAAAGTCATATTTGTGAAAGTAGACGTTGACTTTGCAGCAACAAAGTCATATCTTCTAATATTTAAATAAAAAGTTTTTTTTTTTTCAATTACTATGATTGGTTGTTTATGTTTATGATGAACTGATACTACGAGAAAAATTTCATTGGGATATCACCTTTCTTATTAAAATAATTCGTAAGTATATTTCGGAACAGTCCTTCATTAGCCTCTTTCCCAGCAATTACATTTTGCGCCTTATGACAGTGTTGCTGTCTATGTGCGATATGTTCCATAAGATAGGGCCCAGCACAGAACCCTGTGGCACTCCACCCGTCACATCCATAACATTCTGGTCTCCTATTTTGAATTTTCGTTCCGAAAAGTAGCTTTTTATCATACGGATGAGGTATGGTGGTAATCCTCTTTGCTCCAGTTCATCTACAATGCCCCGCCAAGGTACTGAATTAAAGGCGTTTTTTACATCAAGAGTTACCAGCAAACACAGTTTTCTGTTTTGGGCCTCAAAAGCTTTTGCCCTTTTTGCGTCATTCATCACCATAATTAGCGTCTATGGTTGACTTTTGTTTTGTGAAGCCAAACTGGTTATCCGCCAGGCCTCCATGCGTTTGTATCTCCCTTACTAATCTATCTTTAAGCAAATGTTGGAGCAATTTCCCCATGCAGTCAATGAGGCACAATGGTCTATATGCTGGTTTTCTTTGGTCAGGCTTGGGGGGCTTCTCCAGCAGCAAAAGCTTGGCCTCCTTCCATATTTTTGGGAATTTCACCTTTCAGTAGTTGTTTGTACATTATATGTAGGCACTCTTCTGGGAACTGCTGTGCCACGCACTTAATTATTGCAGGAGGTATCCCATCAAGTCCAGCATCCTTTTTAAGTTTAATTGATTTACTAGCCCTACTTAATTCTTCCGGAGTAAAAAGTGGAATATCTTTTTCACCTATATTTTCCATTATCCAACAGACTTTTTTAAATGATGGGAAAAGACCCTCAGCTTCCTTCACCATTACTTCGTCTGGTAGGGGGTTTGTAGATCTCAAGCGCAACTTCCCTGTTACTATTTTGTATCCATTTCCCCATGGATCCTGATCCACTTCTCCTATCACCTTTTTCCATGCATCTAACTTTGCTCTATGAATGGCTTTTTTCAAAAGCGATCGTTGGGTTTTGTATTCATCGACAGCAAGTATCTTCCCTTCCTCTGAAATATCATTTCTTCTACGAAGTCGTGTCATTATTCTATTCTTTGCCAGGCACTGTTTTCTTATTTCGGCAATATCGGCGGACCACCAATAAACTGGTTTTCTATTATTTAATATGCTTCTCTTCTTTTCAAATACACGATCACAAGTCTTCACAATGCTTTTCACAAATGTCTCTGGTGTTGGCACAGCTTCATATCTTAGTTTGCGTCGAAATACATTTATAAAATTATGCATTTTTGCATCGTCGACTTTCCATCCTCTGTGTTGCGGTTTTGTGCTACCCTCCCGATTTTCTTGATCTAATCTCAGATTAACACGGAAGATTATATAATTGTGGTCCGAAAGGTTCTCCTCCTCTGACATCTGCCAGTCTAAGATTCGCGGCAATACACCATTTGCAGTGAATGATACGTCGATAAATGATGACGTTTGGCTTCTATAAAAAGTGGGAATACTTCCATGGTTTAGTGGAATAGATCCACCTCCGATGCCCATTCCGAGACTATCAGTCCTCTTTCATCGTTCACCGGCGACCCCCACATCATGGACTTCGCATTGAAATCTCCGCACACTATGCATCTGTTCCTTCTTACTTTCATGTTCTGCTTTAGTTGGTATAAAAACTGGTTAAACTCTATCAAGCCTATATTTGGGGAAATATAGCAGCTGTATATTCTAAGGTCAGTCAGCTCAATCCATACAAAACCTTCTCCATGTCCCCATTCTTGCACCGTATGCTTTTTGTTAAATAATTTCCTATCTCTTGGAACAGCAGTTTCCCGACAGCACTGTATGATTCCGAACGTTTTCTTTTGACCTGTTGCGTTTGAAATCGCTCTTGATGTATCTCTTCTTCTGGCATTATGTCTGGTACTGATCCTCTCCTGGCTCCTGGGGGTGTCCTCGCTGTTGAGTTTCTTCTCTCAAAGGGGTCTACTTGCATTCCAGTCACAAGATCCAATACCCCCGCCTGGTTTCCTACTGGGGGTATATAGTGGTCGCTTGCTGACGGTCGAAGGGGGCCCACTCTCTCACCACCACATCCGACCGGTACTAAGGTATCCTTCCTTTGCACCGTCAACTGATTTGGGTTATTGTCCATGCTGACCATAAATCTTCCTTGTGCCATTGCCCTGTTAGCCGCCTCTGATATTTTTAGAAGACGTTGCCCGCCGCTCACTTGGCAGTAGGTTTTCCGCCGGTAGTAGGGTCGGGACACCTGAATATAACTAGGCTCTACACTCATCTAAAGTGCCAAATATATTTTCAGTTTAAATTATCCAGTGGGAAGGTTTTCACGGAGAGTCGATTGAGTTTTCCGCATATCCCCGAAAAACACGGACAAACGTACCTGTCGGCACTATCCTGTATTATTCTGTACTGATACTGAGCCGGGGACATCCTAACAGCTATTTAAATTTCGAGAGGTAATTGCGAGTCGTATAACATGTAATAATCTTTGAAATATCATTTGAAAATATTCATCAAAGCCGCAGCCAGAAGTCTAACTTAAAGACAGCAAAATATTTTTTAAGCAAGGCAACTTTTTTTAATTTATAACCCAATTAAATATCGTAAGCCAAGGAGAAAATAGAATTATGACGTTTTTTTATTAAAGTTATTTAATTTAATAATTTCGAAAATTAATACAACTGAAAAAAGTAGTAGCAAAAATATAACAAAACGCGCTAAAACCTAAAATTCTTCGGGAGCAAAAAATCACGTTAGAATAATATGAGAGCATTGAAACAATTAGAATAACTAACTTATAACAAAATAACCGTTAAAAATTTGAGGAGTAGAAGGTGCTATTTTCAAGTAAATTCAGTTGTTTTAAGATTTTTTCAACATAACTTATAATTATTAAAAATGCGGATTAGATTAGGTTAGGATTGGTTAGGTTTGCTGTAAAGAAAAAAAATATTTCGAATCTATATTAAAACAAGGATTTTTTAACATAACCTATACTCTTAAGTGGATCTGTCATGTTAACCTTAGGTTAGACTAGGTTCGTCTATAAAACCATCATTAAAGCTATAGACCATCAATAAAGGCATAAAATCACGCCTCAAATAATCGAAAATCAGATTTGAAATACAGGCCCACTCTAAACTGATGTGATTGCCATGTTGAGCATGAAACAATAGGGTACTTTAAGTAGCAGCCTACTTGGATATGTTATGTTTTTGTCTCTAATCAGATGGAGATAACCCATCTAAATTGGCAAATATAATTTAAATTTAAATCTGGCGAGAAGGTTTGCGTCGGATTGTAGTTCGAGGAATACTGACAATGCTGTAGCACTTTCCCCTTCTCTTAAAACTATAATAATACCGAAAATTTAAAATTGAATGAAAATAGAACAGTAAATAGTACAAAATGTGTTCTTTAAAGACTTTAATTTACACCTACTTCAAAGAACAATACTCTGAACTAGAAATTGATATATTAAATTGCTGTCAAGACTTATATATAGCTCTTACAGATGACTCTCAAAATTATAGTAATAAGATTACATGAAACAGAAAATGAATGTACAAGGCTTTTTAAAGCGTTGGCCGAGTCAAATTAGATTTTTGGTTTCCATTAATTCGTAAAAAGCTTGAAATTATGTTATTTCACTTTGGGCATCCTAAATAAGTGTAAAGTGAGTTTGCGACGGTTTCTGAGGTGAGTCAAACTTTTGGGAGCTCAAAAAACGCGAAATTTTGGCACTTGTTTCAGTTTTTGAAATATACCTCTGAGAGGGGTACAGAACATTTAACTATCACCAAAATTTAAGAGCATTAAATTATGCCTCCTTGGTAAACATTAAATTTGATTCAGAGGTTTGGTCATAATCTACAATCAAAGATGAGCAAATTTTTCGAACGTCTGTGACGCGAAAATGGTTATTCCAACTGAAAAATGTAAGGTACGAAAGTTTTAGAACATCAAATTACCACGTAACCTCTTAAAATATTGCTCATTCTTACGCATACATACAGGCAAAAAACTAATAGTAGTGGTAGCGCTATAGTAATAGTGAAATTTTCTATACGATGCACCCTATAGATGTTGTGAATCCTAAACTGAAAAAAATTTCGCGGTTTTTTTCACAAATTTAGACCACTTCAGAAATCGTTGAAAATTAACATTAATGTTATTTGAGATGCTCAAAGTAAAATAAAATCATTTCCAGCTTTTTATGAATTAGTGTAAGGCTCAGCCCTTTTTGGTCGAATGTGATTCTACATATGTTTAAAAACAATTTGAAATTTTTCCATCGTCGCCCGTCAGGATATATTTAACACTACTGTTGCTCAAGGTGATAGTTCATGTAGTAAGTTAAAATTGATAAAAAACTTCTTAAGCTCCACTATGAGTCAGGAAAAGCTAGTAAATTGGCAACTAGTTCCACAGAGCATGATATTTTGGAAAGAACTGACGTTCAAACAATTATAAAAGCTTTTTGAGAAATAAAGGCAAGGAAAAGTCCAATTATACAAATAATTGTTCCTATGTTTGTCTCTCTGATTCAAATCTTGTAATCCGTTTTTCAAGCACTTGCTGACATCCAAATGAGCTAAAATTTAGCATACCTATGTAACTTCGGTGATACTTATGATATCATATTCTTATACCTTATTACCTTATAACTCATGGTACCATATTCTCATACTATATACCATATGGTAACATGTACCCATGGTCTGTCTTTTCGGTTCAAAATCTTGTAATTCGTTGTTAAGCACATGCTGGCATCCGATTTTGCTAAAATTTGGCCTACTTATGTCATTTCGGTGACGATGCATTAGTATGATATCATGGAACTTGTCTGGTGGTGGAGCCGGAAGGCAGCCATAGGTACTCCTCAACTAAACAACATAACCTCGCCAAGTTGAAAGTGATTAAGTGAAAGGTATTAAGACAGACAATTAAAGAATATCTAATGCTAAAAAGTACAAAAAAAAAAACGTAACGTAATTTTTAAAAACTAGTTTTTATTTATAAGCTGTTGAACTAAAAAGTTAAAAATAATAAAACTTATATAAACACATAACTTTTAAAATTTTGATGTGATAACGCAATACCACAACTTTAATTTTAAAAAAATAACAGATATTTTAGTAAATTCACAGTTTGACAAACACACAAATACCGAGATAAAAAAGATTTTATATTAGTATTAGTAGTTAAACATTTTATCATCAAGACCGGTATGTAACTAGGAAGGCCAAAAAGTATTTTGCCCCACAAAAAAAAGCTGTGCTCGCCTCTAGGGCAAAATATTTTTTAGGTAGGATAACTTCTTTGTAGTCTATAATATCCGAACGAAATATCGTATACCAGGGAGGAAATAGAATTAAGATGAAGATATTGTGAATTTTAAACATTTTTTTTTTAGTAAATGTAAATAGACGAAAAAGGAAGAAAGATATAAAACCGATCTGGCTTAAACTAATCTATATTCCTGACTACTTTATACAATTAAACCCTCTCTTGGATTCACATCATAACCTTATACGCTAGTCGTAACAAAGACTCGAACTTCCGGTTTGCCTCGTCGAAGGCAGACCTCTGTGTTGTTAACATAAATGGTTTCACGTGTTCGGTTTTGCTGTTTTATTTCGGAGGAAGCGCAGTTCTATATAGAATATTAGCATATTGGCCGCTATGTGGCGGGAGTGGGAGGGGTAAGGGGATAGCTTGAAAGAAAAGGTCATCTCGTGAGACCAGTAGTACTCTCAAGGGGCATCTAGTGGAAGCCAAGAAGCATTAAAAAGACATTGAAAGATAGTACCAAAGAAAACAAACAAAATTGAAAATATAGCAACCACATCGGCCGTATAGCCCAAGCAGCTAAGACCGTTAAACTGAAGAGAAAGAAGAAACACTTAATTATATAATCTAATCCAAATAGTCCAAATACGTATGATGCCGGCTATGCACTAAGAAAGGATCGATGTTGAACACAACACAACACAACACAACACAACACAACACAACACAACACAACACAAACACAAACACAAACACACGCACAAGCACACGCACACGCACACGCACACGCACACGCACACGCACACACACACCCACACACACACACACACACACACACACACACACACACACACACACACACACACACACACACACACACACACACACACACACACACACACACACACACACACACACACACACACACACACACACACACACACACACACACACACACACACACACACACACACACACACACACACACACGCACACACACAACCAGGGTTCTCCCAATAGCCTATATTAAGAGAACATCTGAAAAGATTCAAAGAAGAGCCAGGGATTTCAACATCAAAACCGCTGTTAAATCAGGAAATACGTTAAGAAGACTTTAGAAAAAAACAAAGCCAATAAAAAATCGACAAAAAAAAGAATGCATTTAACAAAATAGCGTGTGAGTTTGGTGAATCGTACACTGGAGAGACAAAACGACTTCTTCTCAAGAAGCATTTAAATTAAACTCAAAAGGGAGAGACGTCAAAACCGGGCATAGCAGAACATATCTGGTCAAACCAGCACCGGATGCAGTGGTCGGAGGCTAAAAATTTGCATTGAAAGCAACACTGGCGAAAGCGAAAGTTTAGAGAAGCAGTTTTCATAAAGAGAAATCAAAGCATTTTCAGTAAGTCTAGCGTCGATATTCCAAATATATTTCAGACTAAATATTCTAGCCCCTGTGTCTTAATTTGTTAGTTCTGCGTTAGATTTCCATAACCAGTAATGCTCATTGTTTTGCACTAATATAACTTGCAGTAGAACAATATTTGCCTAATTTATAAAATATGTATGCCAACGTATCTTTACGCCTCAAAACTTTATTTGAAAACTATAAATCGCTTCCTCTGGGACACTAACAAATAATTTGCCTAAGTGTAAATTTTTGACCTTAGCAGAATTTGCTTGGGAGATATCTTTAAAAGTTATGCATATTTGAAATTCATGTAAGCATTTATTAACAACTAAGTTGCATATTCATAATGTAATATGTCAAATAGGTGAAGATTGTTGACGGCATATGTGTTAATAATAATTAATAAAACATACATGGTAATAAATCAAGAATGTGTCCGTAATTATCACTAGCTATGTTTTTGCTACATTGTAACATTATTTTAATTATTTGCAGCCTGTGTGATTATTAAAGGTGTAAAAATGGCTATTTTCTGCCCTAAACAGCATAATCAGTTTATAAGTTCGGTTATCAAATGCAGATAATTGTGTACTGTAATAGATATGTTAATTTTAATTTTAATTTTATGGCATAACAAGGTGTGAAGATGACGCTTTCACAACATCTTTTCGACACGCAAGTGTCTGGCATTTTTCTTAAAAACAATCCATTTTTACAAAAATATAAAGCAGCACACATTAAGTAGTACTTTTTATTAACTGAGTAAACTGAATATTACAGCTAGAATTAAGCATTTTGACAGATCATTCCTCTTTAATTTTAAAATAATTGAGAGTAACGTTCTTCAAATATTTCAAAAAATCTAAAGGGAATCTTTTTAAAACTTGAACTTTTTATATCTCAGCACTCTGGCCCATCTTCACAGAAAGTTTCGTTCCTATTTCTTTAATACTCTTTAGAAGCGTTTATTTTGACTTCTGATTGTTTTTATTTTTATCGAATATGGCGTATGACAACAATTTTTCTTAAAGATAATAATAGATAAGAAAAATAATACAAAAATCATTTATAACATATAATATAATATATAAGTATTCTGATCTACAGTTGGTTAGTACATGAAAATATATAAAACTATAAAAAATAAATGAAGTCAATTGCTGCTTCTAAATTTAAAAAAAAAACATTGATTAGTGCTCGATAAAATCGCGAAAACCCTTAAATATAATTTTTATTTGCAAATGCGAATAGCTTTTGCAATTTTTGACATAAAGATTTAAAATTTCGTTTAAATATAGTCTACTTGATGCTAATTATGTTTGCAAAAGCTTTTGGGCTATAGTTAACGACTTATGGCTATTTGATAATCCCGCCAAGCAGCCCAGGCATTGTTTAAAACAATGATTTTGCTACAAAAGAAAAAGAGCAGACAGAGACAGTGGCGTATTTAGAATCTGCTGATTAGACAGATGACGAAATCTCTCCTTCGTGTGAGCCGTTTTGACAGCACCTACGTTTAGTATAACGAATTAAGTTTTCGAATAAAGAGGCTCGTTGAGAGGCTAATTTGAATTTGATAGGTTATTTGCCCAGAACAATAATATGTTGCTGTTGTTATACAGTGACAACTGTCGGCATAATTTGTGTTTATTATTGTATGTAAAACTGTTGTTATGACATATAAGTAACAATGGATGCCAATAAAAATAGGCGAAAAAGTTTGATGATGACCGCTATATATTTGGAAGTTTCGCCTGAGAAACCTACTCATGGAAGAAGATGCGTTGGTGCTTGACGAGGAAACTTCTAGAAAACCTGATAGGAAATGAGAAAAACTCGAGCGAGTAGCCAGAAGCACCATCATTGAATGTGTGATACCATTATAGACTTCGTGAAGAAGGGCGCAAGTGCTCGAAACATAAGTACAAAGTTAGATGGTGTCTACGAAAGAAAAAGTTTAGCTTCGCATTTAGCGATACAAAAGAAATTACTCAGCTTAAAATACAAGGGCAACTAGTGAAACATTTCCTCGGATTTGAGAAACTAATGATTAAGCTGTTGGCTGCTGGAGGAGTTTTGACGGAAACGTCTAAGATAGCACATCTATTCGTAACTTCGCCATCATCTTAAGATGGTATCGTGACTGCCATCCAAACCTTGATGATGCATTTGCCAAAACTAAGTTACTTGATCACGAAACTAAACTAACCAATGAGAGCAGCCATTCCAGCAGCAAAATAGTACAAGCTGGTAATAATATTTTAGACAATATAATATTAGTCCCACAGAAGATACCTATGAAGCTTGTTTTTTATGCGAAAAAAAAAACAGCGAATGAACCTTATCAACGCCTGAAGGGGCAGGAGAGAATCTCGTCAAAATTCTTCCCGTATAATAGGCGTGCGAAGTTATTTTAATCAGATTATTACTCATTAATATTGATGACAATAATACTAATAATAATAATAATGATAATAATAATAATGATAATATCAATAAATATTACTTTTGGACTTCCCTCGTAAAAGGGAAGATTGTAATCATGAAAAAAATCACCCACCGAGATTTTTGCAGATTCTTACATTTTTGGGTCTCTAGACCTCGGAAAACATGTTCTCCCATTTCCATCGCTGTGTCTGTCGGTCGGTCTATCTGTATGCGGCATAGCTCAAAAACTATTTATCCACTATCTTTAAAATTTGGCCAAAAACCATAGATCATAAGAGGATAAAATGGTAACATTTTGGTGAAAATCCATTAAGGCGAAACAAAATGGCGGTCTAGTGAAATATTATTACTAAGAAATACTAAGATTATGTGGAAATTAGCTGATAAATGTTGGTTTGAATTTAAGATGGCGAAACAAAATGGCGGCTTAATAAATAATTTAACAATTCGGCCTGAAAAGACCATTTTATAGATTGATTTCAAATTTTGCTCTAGAAATAATTGTTGTATAGAGATGAACTTGTAAAATTTTGGTACGATTTCAAGAGAGCAAAACAAAATGGCGGTCAACTACAACATTAATAAACACGGAAAAAATCAATATTTTACGTATCTTCGTATTCTAGCGTCCCTAGGTCCCAAAAAAATAGAGTTTCTTTTGATCTGTCTATCTGTTTGTCTCTTTGTTAATTTGCGGCATAGCTAAAAATCTACTTGCCATATTAAGTTTAAATTTTTGTCAAAAATTAAGGATTGCATGACAGTAACCTGATAATATTTTGGTAAAATTCCAATACGGCGAAACAAAATGGTGGCCTAGTGAAATGCTAAAAAGTGTATTGCTAAAAATGTAATTAACTAATGTATCTAAAATTCGGCACAAAATTCGAGTGTTACACAGGAATGAGCCCATAAAATTTTGGTTCAAGGCGCAATTGTTCAAAAACTATTAGTTCCACAAAGCCTGGTTTTGGTGTGCATAAAGTACTTAACAATGACTATTATTTCATCAAAGGCTTCCACCACATCTTCAAAAAATAAGGACATGCATTTATGGAAAAAGCCTAATTTTTCAAATTTTTCAGCTTTTTCTCCTGTTCTAATGATCCGATCAAGTCGGCGATGACATTATATTATTTGTAAGTTCATTCTCTACTATTCATGTCGTTATACCATCAAGATTACTTTATTAGTTTCGATTTTAAAAGCCAAAAACGAAAAATATAGGATTTTTTTGCATTAAATTGTTTATAACCTAAGTTGATACCTAGTCGTGAGTGGAAAACATAAAAGAATATTACTATGAACTATCTTGAGTATGATGGCGCACTCGGATTCTGGTTAGTATTTTTGGCAAAAAACGAGTATTTTTTTGCTCTATTGATTGGTGTAAAAATCAAATCTCTCTCTAGCACATTGAAATTTATGACAAGGTTTTTGTCGATTCACTCAGTCATCTTCAAAGATAAATATATCACCGGGTATATTTAGAGGAAAGAGAAAGCGATGTCTTTGAAATTGAAAAGTATACAGGGTATTCCATTTCAAATAAATTATTTTTGTTATATTATCGAGTTCTCACGTATATATATTTTTTGACAAAGGAAAGTAAAAATTTGATTGAAAATATATATAAATTTTGTTAGAAAACTTTTACCACTTTGTACAGGGTGTTCCAACAATAATGGCCATCGGCGATATCACAGAAAGGAAATTATTTCCTTTGCTGTTACGTTCTGTAGCGGTAATTTTTTGTACTTTCTTGGTGAAAGCGGCCACGACAAATCATTGGAAAATATTTTCAAATTGAAAGAATTGCCGCTAGGGGTATAATAGAAACGGAAAATACTTTTCATGGTTTCGACGAGAGCCATTTTTATTAAAACTTTTTTAATTTTAATTAAAACACCCAGTACATAAACACAAGTAATAAATTATTATGATCGTTATCACATCATAAATAAATTAAATATAATCAATTCCAAACACTCACCACTTGCCCTAATATTGCTTACTATTCCAAATGCGTCACTGCTTTGCCAACATTTCCCAAAAGTTAAATCATTATCGACCCATGTCTCATCAATGTAAACTATGTTACGACCCTCCTCTCTATAATTTCGAATTGCCCTTGTATATTTATAGCGCCAATGTAAAATTTCGGGTCTCTCCAACAGAATCTTTCGTTTATTTTGTCACTTACGAAAAAAAAAGCCATTGGCCTTCAACAACATCCTTAACGTTTCGCGACTATAAGGGAAATCCATTGTTTCTTGCAATTTAAGGAGAAGCTTTCTGAGTGTAGGCGCAGTTTTTAGTTTTAAATAAAACTTGTTTATTGTTTGCCTAATGAAAATCATCAAAATCCTTTTTGAGGGACAAACGGGTTTTCTTGTTGGATGAAGAAAATTTAATTATTGTAAGAAATATATAAGCTTCAAGAAATAATTAAAACCTAGAAATATGTCACCAAATAAAGATACGTATTAAGATTTAAATAGGTATGAAATTTGCATGTATATACTCACTCACTATATTCCTTAATTAAAACTAAAGAAATGCACCAAGAAGCGAGTCGAGTCTATCATTCAATATAAAATAACTAAACAATCGGAAATAATTAACTAACAAGTAAAATTAACAAAACAACTAATTAATCCTTATTAATAAAACAGAGTTTAACAAGAAGTTTTTTTATTTAACGTCAATTGGAACGGCGAAAAAACTTCTCCTGCCATAAAATATTTCAAACAATTTCTGGAAATGGGCGTAAATATTTAATTTTTTTTATCACCTTTTGTGTGTGCTCTTCCATATCTTTGTGAAAAAAGTCTTCAACCACAAGTTCTACAAGTTCCACATTATTGCAAGAATTTTCCCAAGTTCTCCAAATGGCTATGATTATTACTAATTATACACACAAGAAAATAAAAAACAGGCAATACCCACATACACAAATAAAACTTAAGTCGGTATTATAAATATTAATTAGTAATTAATTTTTCTTATTTCGGTGATACCACTGATCAGAAAATCGGACATCAGACCCCGGCCCGTTCATAATTCAAACCAAGTCTGGAATAACGATCTTTTATCTTCGTCTTTTTCACGCCATCCGCGCCGACCACGGCTATCTCTCTCTGACAATGACTGCTTATTGAACGGGCCGGAGTTTGGGAAAAATTCCCTGATATACTATCGATACAGATCAATATATTTTTACTATTTTTATTTGAATTCGTGATGCAGTAAAAATATATATTTTGAACGGACCATATAAAAAAACGGAAGGAAGTTTTTTGCCCGCATTCTTTCTATCCAGGTTCATTCAGTTGCCAGACTGTAGAAAGGCCTCTATAGATGACAAAAATTATTTTGTAATATTTATTGATGAGTTTACTCATTACACAGTTATTACCTATTTATTTGCATATAAATCTGAAGTATTTAAAGTTTTTCAAGTTTTTTCCTTTTCCTAATTTAAATCTAATATATGCCTTTTCTTAAAGTACGGGGGGGGGGGGTCCAGACCCCCAGATCAGTGAAAAATCTAAAAGAATATCATCATATATCCGTAATATTATACCTCTTTTAATGTACGGGGGAGGTCCGGATCCCTTAGACCCCCTTAAACACGCCCGTGGAGGGAGAGGTCTGCGAAACTTCATTTTACAGTATTAAAAATTGCAAAATAAACAAATTTTTAAAGTAGTATAATACAAAAAGTCGGAAAATTTGCTTTTACCCACAACTTCCTTCGAACAGAATTCTACTACGTACAGGGTCAGTGCCCGATCTAGAGGCGGACGATCCGGATATTTGTCCGGGGTGGAAAATCTAAGGGTAGCATTTTGTCTGAGAATATGCTAGAATTTTGATATGGTAAATACCTAAATAAGCAACATTTATACTTGTCAATTTTTTTTACCACAACGCCTATTTCATGTCGTATTTACCACTTTTGCCTAAAAGCTAAAAAATGTTCCTTTAATTATAAAACGGCGATTGTGTTACATCCTAGTATTATTCTTACTAATACGTTGGTGGTAAACTGATAAGCTCTTTGAGTTTATATAAAAATATATGGTAGTTTTACAGTTCACTGATTTTTTAATGGTAATAAATATGTATGTATAGTATATATTAAATTGTTTAGTTTGATAGCTAAATTTTTAATTAATGTAAATTTAAAATTAATTACTAAAGCATACTTTTTAACCGATAAGCATTTATAGAACAGAACTTAAACAGTTTTTTACCGAGTGGTATATTTAAGACAGGATTGATTCGTAAACTTTACGTCGTACTGGGGCTTGGAAAATAACTGTTTTTCTGGAATCTTAAATAAAATTGCCTCTGTAAATTATTTATTTCTTTATTTTGTCTACGTTTTGTCTTAGTTTCTATATTTTAGGTAGGGTAAATATTTATTTATAATTTTACTATTAACATTTTTTTCTACGTCAGAATGTGATCATTTTCACATTGTACAAGAAGTCCAGTTTTCGGTACTTTTGCAGGGTGTCTCACTCCATTAATAATAAAGATATATGCTATATTATGCTACCTTTTTGTGGAACCAAATATGGTACAAAGAAAAATATTCACAGTTTTCTTAGTTTTTTATATTCATGGAATTTTATAAAATAGCCCAAATCTATTTTCTCACATAACTCAAAGAGGTATAATTTTATAAATGACGTTTCGTTTTCGGGGCACCATTGTTTAAACACATACCTATTTTTTAATTTTTTTGAAGCTTATGACTTCCTAAATACAATGATATATCACACTTGCCCAACAAATGTTGATTGTTTTTTACACACACATATTAAAAGATATTATATTACACATTTTTTTAGTATGAAATATCATTTTATTTAGGATTACTAGCTTCAAAAAATCCAGGCTGTATTAAATAAAAGGAAGTGATGGTGCCCTGGAGATGGAGGTTCGTATTCATATTCTGAGTTTGTTATCTTCTAGCGAAGAAAAAACCGACAACTTTTTGTATTAGTTTTTTTATGAAATTACATATTTTTGAGTTATGTGAGAAAATAGATTTGGGCTATTTTTACAAATTCGCCTGTATTTCAAAAACTAAGAGATCTGCAAAATTTTCTTTGTATCGTCCTTCATTTTACAAAAATTTGTATAGTACTGCGCCAACCGCATTCCTCTATATTTATTATTAAAGAAGTTACCTCGCAAAAGTATAAATTGGACACCCTCTACACAATTTCTAAAGTGGGTGTTTACAGCATGGTTGGAATGAGACAACTAAAAAATCTCAATTAGTCTGTTCGAGCTTTTAATCTTTTGTCACTTCTGTGAGATAAATTAGATGTATGTCTTAAGTTTATATAAACAGGATAAATTAGATTTTCTACTTATGTTGTGATACAAGATAAAAAGTAAAGGTAGCATGTTTTTTTAAATTAAATTGCGGTCGTAGAAAAAAACTTGTATTCAACTTGTGACTAGAAATCGGTTTTTTGCCATTTGTTTGGATTTTTTCGCACCCGAACTAAGATCAGAAAACCGTTCTTTACAAACTTGTTACATAAATAACTATTATTTTACATTGTCTAATTTGAGATATCAAAAAGGAAAAAGGAGGCCGACGCTGGTGCTTTGAAAAACTATTTACAGGGTACGTCTGCTACTGCTAGCAGCAAAAAAATGACGACTTCTCTAATCCACCGTCAATTTCGCTTACACACAAGAAACCAGAATCGACAGAGAGTACTGATCAATAAATGGACGATATTCCAGAACCAATGAAAATCGGTACCACTCACCACCAGATGAAAGCACCACGAAGCGCTCTACAAACTTTAAACACAGATTCGCATTGTGGTCAACAATTTTAGGAGAAGCTGAAACAAGTGTTTTTGATAAAGCAAGCTCCAACTAAACCATAGTACAATTATAAATTTCATTCTGAAGACACTGGCCGAATATTTTGCGCAAATTACTATAAAAGAATATTACGCAATGGAGAGTAAGTTGTTAGGGACTGGTTAGTGCCTCGATTTCAAAAAACAGTGTATGATGCTTTCTGCTTATGCTGCAAAATTTTCAGCTGTGTTGTCAATTCCCTTTCAAAAGTTGGGCGAACCTCAATAATAGTTTAAAAGACCATGAAATTTCCAAAAATCATATTGAAGCCCAAAAATCGTGGTTAGAACTTAATCAAAAGCTGAAGTGTTGTACAACTGTAAATGCGGTTGCTCAAAAAATGATTAATGCTAAAACAAACCATTGGAACCAGGAGCTTTTCAGAATTGTAGCAATCAATAAAATGCTTAGTGAAAGTTTTATTGCTTTTCAAGGTACAAACGACAAGTTGGTAAGCACAATAGCGGCAAATTTTTAAAAATAGCTGAGCTGTTAACTGAATTTGATCCAATAATAAAAGAACACGTGCGTAGAGTGTTCAAAAAAGAGGAGACTAAAGCTCACCATCTCGGGGAAAATGTACAAAACGAACTAATAGACCTCCTGTATCAAAGTGTAAAACTCCATATCATCAATGAAATAAAAAAGCTAAATAGTACTCAATAATTTTAGATTACAGTGACATTAGTAAGGTAGAGCAAATGACTCTTGTAATCAGATATGTTTAAATATGTTAAATCTGATTCCAATGAGTTTGAAATAAAAATTAATGAGAGCTGTCTGGGCTTCCTTTCAGTTGAAAGAACCACGAAAAGAAATGTTGGGATAATTAAAGAACTTTAAATTTGCAAGATATTAGAGGGTGGGGATGTGACAACGGGTCCAATATGGGTGGCAATAAAACTATTTGGAATTAAAAATTTAAATTTGCGAGCGTTCTGCATTCCGTGCAGTAGCCACTCTCTCAATCTAGTGGTTAATGATATGGCAAAAGCATCCTTGGAAGCCGCTAATTTCTTCAGTATGGTCTAAAAGATATATTTTTTTGGCATCTACTTTTTGATGGACAATACATACAACATTTTCAAGTATTACCTTTAAAACTATTGAGTGGCATTAGATGAGGAGTAGGATAGAAGCCTTAAAACTTTAAGATTTCTAATGTACGACACTTTGCTAAGTATTTATGAGAATCAAGAACTTATTAATTAAACAAGAAATGAAGCCAAGGGTCTATTAAATTGTATTAAGCAGTTTAAGTTTTTGTGTTCAATTGTTATTCGGTATAAAATATTAAACTACATTAATCCAATTAGTAAAATGCTGAAAACAAAAGATTTTGATTTAGCATTTTCCATTGATTTTTTGTAAAGCTAAATAAATTCTTTAAGGGTCTTTGATCGGATAAATAATTCACGTAATCAAAACATAACTTTTTCTTGGGTTTTGGGTCCTTAAATAATTTTAAAAGATTTTCGGTAGTCAAATCACTCTTTTTAATCATATTATTTTTTGTGGCGTTTCGACTGGCTTCCCAGGCCTTTTTCAAACTACAATATTTACATATAGTTACAATTTTTTTCAAAAATGTTATAAGTAAAATTACTCACCACAGAGTCAAATATTAAAAAAATACAAATGAACATAAATCACATTTTACGCATTACGAAATAAAAACAAATAAGACATCACAATTTAAAATATATGTGCACACTGCGTTCAGTTGAGTGGTATTAATTGTATAAAGCCTAGTGTTTGGCAGTCAATATCAGTGAAATGCGTTTTTTCTGCTTTCCTTGCCTTTGCTTTTTTGTTAATGTTCTCAAATAAAGCAAGTCCGAGGAAAGAAAAAAAAAGCAGTTCACTGATATGGACTGCTTTATTTAATACTCTCGTTTATAGATAGATAGTTGGTCAACCGTGGCCATCGAGAGTTCCTAACACCCGGAGTCTATTATGGGAACCTTAGTTTAAGAATGAATCTAGAAATTAGGTGGGAGCAAACTGGATCCGACGAGATTGAAATAGGTTTACATTGGCTTGAATAATTGATAACCAGTAACTATGATTACATATTTTTCTTTTTAATGTCAGTTTTAAATTATGAGCCCCGTATTTCGATTGCATTCATTCACACACACACACACACACAGAGATAAAATCTTTAATTCGAATAGATTAAAAACAAATATTAATATGAGGAATATAAATGTGTTATAAGTGTTAGTTACATTTTATAGTTTCTGAAAAATGTAAGATAGAAATGAAATTGTAACGTGTTCTCTTATAACTTGTCCTATTATAATGATACAAGTAAAATTTGGTTTAGTTTGGAGTACCCATCCAAAAAAAAATAAAGTAAATAACTCATGTTCATGCTGCTCGCGGCATAGTTAAAAAATTGCTTACCCGACTAACTTCAAATTTTGGTCAAAAATTAATGGTTATATGGCGATGACCTGGTAACATTTTGGTAAAAATCCAATATGGCGAAACAAAATGGCGTCCCAGTGAAATGTTACAAAAATTATTATTAAAAACCATTTCTACAATTTATCTCAAATTTTGCACAAACATCAAATATTATGTTGGAATCAACAGGTATCATTTTGACACGAATCCAAGATGGCGGAACAAAATGGCGCCTTAATAAAATATTTAAAAATTCAGCATGGAAAAACTGCGTAATGGTTTGATTTCAAATTGTGTGCCATAACTAATTGTGGTACAGGCAAAGTTTACTGAATAAAAATACAAGTTGCAACACTCTAACACGTGACACGATTTACCTATTCCTCGCATCCCGTCCCGGCTGATACATTCTGTGTACCGATCGGCTCTCTGGCACATACATAATTGGTTAGGCTCCGTGATTGCGCCAGTTTTGTTATTGTGCTATATAGTGAGACAAAAAAAATATTTTTTTGACAAATATGAGCCAATATGCCTATTAGATATTGCTCTGTAGATAGTTGTAAAAAACATGTTTTATCAATTCTATCGTTTCGTCTGTCGGTCTGTCTGTTTGTCTATTAGTTAGCGACATAGCTTAAATACTACTTACCCAATTGACTCCAAACTCCAAAAATTAAGGGTCATATGAGGATGACCTAGTAATATGTTAAAAAAAATTGTTAGAGGGGTGTATTATTTGGGGTTAAAATCCAGTAAAAATAGCAAGTCTTTTTAAATTGTTGATGTTTCCCAACTTTATTGTTGCATCCTCAGAACACATATAGATTCTATATCCTGCATGAAACCCATATTATCAGTCTTTACCTACTCCGTTGGCCTGCAGATTTTCATAGATGTTAAGGGTCTAAATGGTTTTCGTTAACGATCCTCTTGTTGTTATGTTAGAGTGGTGTATTATTTGGGGTTGGGATCCAGTAAAAAAGCAACAGACTTTTTAAACTGTCGACGTTTCGCTATTTTATTGTTGCATCCTCAGGATACATATATATAAATTCTATATCCTGCATGAAACCCACATTATCAGCCTTTACCTACTACGCTGGTCCGCAGATATTTCTTAGATATTAACTTTCTAAACGATTTTCGTTAACGATCATCTTGTTATGTTAGAGTGGTGTATTATTTGGGGTTGGGATCTGGTAAAAAAACAATAGATTTTTTTTAAACTGTCGAAGTTTCGCTATTTTATTGTTACATCCTCAGGATACATATATAAATTCTATATCCCGCACGAAACTCATATTATCAGTCTTTATCTACTACGTCAGTCTGTAGTTGTTTCCCGTTGGTTCGCAGATATATGTCAGATATTAAATTTCTAAATGGTTTTCCTTAACGATTTTCTTGTTATGTTAAAGTGGTGTATTATTTGGGGTTAAAAAATATCTGCGGACCAACGGAGTACGTAAAGACTGTTAATATGGGTTTCAATTTAAGATGACGAAACGAAATTGCGGCCAAATAAATTTTTTTAGAAATCATCGACAAAAAATTTGTTCAATTGACTTTAAATTTTGCAGAAAAATTAAATGGGCAAATGGGATAAACTAGTACGAATTCAACATGACAACTATTTATTGAATTTATTTTAAATTATGCCCAAAAGTTAAGTGTGAAATAGGTAGAAATAAAATGGTAAAATATTGGTAAGAAACACTTATTTACTTTGGCTATGTATTGAAGTAAATGAGTCACATTTCACTATTCCGAGCAAATGGAAAAAGTCATACGAGGGAATTTTTTTTTAAATAAAAATACTGCATTTTTAAATTCGACTAGCCGGTAAGTAACAATTTAGTATTAAATTCACTATATTTAAATAGCATTTAAAACTGTAATTGTAAAACATTAAACTAGTCCGACGATAAAATTCAACTCAACAATTTTTGTCTAAAGTTATTATTTATACTTTTGAAATTCCCTGGTAGATAAAAATTCGTAGGCCGAAGCCAAACTACTTTTAAACAGCTCGGTAATAGAAGCCAGTGTCGTTCGTGTTTGAAACTAAACAGCTCGCCTTTTATCTGCTATTTTCAAAGTGCCGTTGGTCCGCAGATATTTCCCAAGTATTAAGTTTCTAAATGGTTTTCGTTAACGAGCCTTTTGTTGTTACGTTAGAGTGGTGTATTATTTGAGGTTAGGAAATATCTCAGGAACAACGGAGTAGGTAAAGACTGATAATTCGGTTTTTATGCAGGATATATAATCTATACAAATGTTCCGAGGATCCAGAATAAAGTTGCGAAACGTCAACAATTTAAAAACTGTTCCTGGATCCTAACCCCAAATAATACACCACTCTAACATAAAAACAAGAGGATCGGTCTTCAAAAACCATTTAGAAATTTTTAAAAAATACGAAAAAACCTAATTTGGATAATTACTTCAAATTTTGCACAAAAATCAAATGTTACATTTTGATATGGATCCAACATAATAAAACAAAATAGCGGCATAATAAAATGTTTAAAAAAATCAGCCTGAAAATATTATTTATTAAATTAATTTTAATTTTTGTGCAAGAATTAAGTGTCATATAGAGATAAATTAGTAAAGGCGTGGTATGAATTTAGAATGGCGAAACAAAATGGCGGCCAAATAAAATTTTTAAAAAATCAACATAAAAAATCTTGTTCAACTGACTTTAAATTTTGTAGAAAAATGGAATGTAAAAATGGAATAAACTGGTATGAATTCAATATGGCGTAATAAAATAGCGGTATGTCGATGTAACAACTACTTATTGAATTTATTTTAAATTGTGTTCAAAAGTCAAGTGTGGCGTAAGTAGAAAGAAACTGGTAAAATATTGGTAGGAATCTAATATGATGGAACAAAATGCCGCACAATAAAAATGTTTCAAAAGACAATATATGTAACACACACACACACATATATATATATATATATATATATATATATATATATATATATATATATATATATATATATATATATATATATATATATATATATATATATATATACTAGCTGACCCGGCGAACTTCGTACCGCCTATAAGATTATGATTTCAGAAACAAAATTGGACTGGTTATTTATGTGCTTAGTCGATAGGTCTACGTATTTTGAACCTCATTCCGTATATAACTCAAATATGGCATAAAGTGGACTTAGGGTGTTTCTGAAATCAGTGATTCAAATGTTCAAATTTGACAGATTTTATTGGTAATTTTTTAAAATCTTTTCATGAGCTATTTATACAGTGCTTCCCAAAAGAAAATGAATGGTCAAATATTTCCAAAAATGATAATTATAAATAAAAAAAAATGTAAAAAAATCTGTTTATTATTCTAATGCTTTATGATAAACAATATTCTTAGTTTTTTTTTCTTGCGCGTATATAAATAATTTTGTTGGTATTCCGACACGGGAACAGGCGACATATAACTGGCCATGTGAAAAACATGGATTTTCCAGATTGATGCCACAAACACTTAGCGACTGCCCTTGAGATTTATTTATCGACATTGCGAATGCTAACTTCACTGGAAATTGCAACCGTTTAAAGTCGAATGGCATATCGCTCGGAATCAAAGGAATCCGTGGAATCAAAACGTCTTCGCTTCTGAATCTTCGTCTTCTGAATTATGATTATAAAAAAATTGAGTTTAAATTTTTTTTTGAATAAAAAAAAAGTAAAAAAAGTTTGCTTGCCGCGACCAGGATTCGAACCTGGGTTACTGCTGCATTGCTATGACCACTTTATCGCCAGACCGATCCTAAACAATCTAGGCTATTGAGACATGGAAGGAAAATTAATCTTTCCCGTATATGTACATCATAGTAATAACAATTAATTAGTAATAGTTAATAAATACGTCATATAAACTTATTTAGTATTTGTTGTTAGAGCGGCAGCAGATATACATCATCTGTGAAAATTTCAACTATCTGACTATTACGGTTCATGAGATATAGCCTGGTGACAGACGGACGGACGGACAGCAGACTCTTAGTAATAGGGTTCCCGTTTTTACCCTTTGGGTACGGAACCCTAAAAAACCTTAAGCTTTTTTTTTCAATAATTTGATGCTTATAATTCCGGTCTCTGGTAATAAGGTTTATGTTTTTCTATTAAAACTTACCAAAACTCTATAATTAAATTAAAGTTTTAATATATCTATTCTTTAATATTCTTCTAAACTACTAAATAACTTCGTCAACTAAAAAACATTAACAAAAAAATAATTTACAGATTTTATTTATATTATTCTATCCAAACTTACCAAAACTGTATATTAAATTACATTTAATATTCGGTGTAATGGCTCTAAACTAACTTTTGTTTTAAACACCTTGGACGGACCCATTATGCGGCGCGAAAGGGGGAGGTAGGCAGTGAAAATGTATTATCGAGATTCGGTGTAATGGCTCTAAACTAACTTATCAATAAAATAGATTTGATTATATGGTTGTTAATATTCTCAAAGTGTTCTTAAAAAATCAATTAAAATTGAACAATAATTGCGTTCGTAACGTCAACTGAAAAAACATATTAAACAAAAAAGAATTTACAGATTTTATTAGTAGCGCCATCTATGAACTTTTGTTTTAAACACCTTGGACGGACCCATTATGCGGCGCGAAAGGGGGAGGTAGGCAGTGAAAATGTATTATCGAGATTTTTCTAAGTTTCCTCGCAATTTTTTTTAGTTTTTCTTTCATAAGAACATTCTCCTGACAATAACAAAGGCAACCAAAAAAAATAAGTGAAATTGGTCCAGCCGATCACGCGTGATGCCGTGACCAACTGAAATAGCGAGTCATTTTTATATATATAGATATATATATATATATATATATATATATATATATATATATATATATATATATATATATATATATATATATACTATGTACAGAACTATATTGGGTCTCACTTCACTTTTCCTAACAAATGGAAAAAAATTATAGCGAGGTAAGTACGAGGTAATGGGATTAAACCGATTTTTCCAGTTGTTTCTGTAGTAAAATTACCTTTTTACTGCCTCGCAAAGGATAGTAATCGTGAAAAAATCACACTTCGAGTTTTTTTCAGATTTTTCCGGTTCAGGGTCTCTAAATGCTGAAAACATATTTTCTCAATTCCGTCGATTTGTCTGTCTGTTCGTGGCATAGCTAAACAACTCCTAATCCGACTGACTCCAAATTTTGGTCAAACATTAAGAGTGACCTGAACATTTTGATAAAAATCCAGTATGGCGAAACAGAAAAGCAGCCTTGTAAAATGTTAAAAAAATTATTACTAATATATTACTTACCCAATTTGAGTCAAATTTTGCACCAAAATCAAGTATTATGAGAAAATCAACTCACAACATTTTGGTATAAATCCAAGATGCCGAAATAAAATGGCGGCCTAACAAAATATATTTAAAAAACCA
This sequence comes from Kuschelorhynchus macadamiae, assembly GCA_030620095.1. Lineage (NCBI taxonomy): Eukaryota > Metazoa > Arthropoda > Insecta > Coleoptera > Curculionidae > Kuschelorhynchus > Kuschelorhynchus macadamiae. Next base: position 40,819 of record JAUTXW010000828.1, read on the forward strand.
CCTAATAGGTTGATTTCAAATTTATGCAAATATTAATTATGGAAAAGAAGTGAACTGGAAAAATTGGGGCACAAATTCAAGATGACCAAATAAAATGGCGGCCACATAAAATGTTTAAAAAATCAACTAAAAAATTTTCTTATTCAACTGGTTTTAAATTTTGCAGAAAAATTAACTATGATAGTGTCAATGTAAAAACTACTAGGCAGAAACTGGAAAAATATTAGTAAGATTCCAATATGGTGGAACAAAATGGTGCCCAATATAAATGTTTGAAAAGACAGTATATATATGTGTTATTAAATCACTATGTACCGAAATAAATTGGGTCACACTTCGCTATTCCTAACAAAGGGAAAGAACCCAGTAAAACCGGAAATAATATTTAATGGCTTTTTTTTTCATCAAGAATTTTCCTTGTATTGATTAATATATGTGTGAAACATTTTAAGTTGACATGTTAAAAAAAAGAAAAAAAAATGTGGATTATTAGATGTTCTCCTACGTCACCTGGTATGTTAAAAATATGTATTGTCAACACCCGATATCTCCAAAACACACTATTTGTGAACCCTGTCAATACATATTTTTTGTTATTTTTATGATAATAATGTTTACCAGCAGAGTGCGACATCACTTAATTACGACTCTGTATTAAACTCTGTTCTTGTTTGAGCTAATTACCTACGAGTAGTTTTAATTTAATCTAGTGACCAATAAATATAAAACACTCTATACAATTTTAGCTCAATGTTAAAATGAGGTAAAAGCAAATCTACCAATCAACAATAATTTGTGATACACTATTTGTATTATTTCTCAGTACCCCAAAATTTTCTCTTTGTACGGTCATAGCTTCAAATCTGTCCAATCGAACCATCATTTTTTTCAGTGTAATTAGTGCCTTCTTCTTTTATATTTCGTCGGGGTAGAAATTAAACTTTAGAAAAATTGAAATTTCATACTGTGTAGTAAAATTATATTGAACATATAATATCTGTAATGCCGGCTTAGATTTTCTGAACCAATAAATCACCAAAATTACAAGCACATTAAAAATACCTATTATATATAGTACGATTTTGTATTAAAAATGTACTTTAATTAGTACAAACACGACATAACAAAATATACAATCGAAAGTTAAAGAAAAGACGTCAAAAGACTTTTTTTTAATCGCATGTTTTTACGGGGGTGTCGTTTTTTAACACCTTATCCACTCGGAAAGGTGATATGTTCTAGACACGGCCCCAAATTTCTGCGTAAAATTTTAGACCTCTGCCACCCCTGGAATTTTTTCCTAACTACACTAGTGTTTTTTCTACTGATTTTATTTTAAAGAGGGTTTCCAGCCCTCTCTAATATTAAATTAGACATTTTCCATTATTTTTTAAAAGCATTTATTTCATAGTGTGGACGGCCAAGTACATGGATCGTTGATATTCATAAAAATTTTGTTATATAGCTCTACATTAGACTTTAATAAGTAACCACAATTTTCAAATTTTGAATTTACACAATCAAATGTACCGAGTACCTAATTACTTTATTAAATAGGTATCTCCCAAAATAAGATTCAAAATTATCTTGTAATCTTGATATTGGTTAAATTTATTTCACTACAAACAACAAAATAAACCTTGTAACTGAAAGGAATAATACGATTAACATTCCAAGAAAATGTATGGCCTTTGTTGTCTATTTTTATCTTTAGACGATCCATTTTTTGTAACCAGTTTTGCCGTGTTCGGTTGATCGATAGCGACTACACTATGTTCCCAAATCGAAAAAATGGAATATCCAGTTATCTGTCGAAAATCGTGTTATCAGTTATTATGACATTTATCAGCGCACTTACATCATCATAGAAAGATAGTAATCTTGTTTAGAGATGGGCATATAGAAACAAGGATAATAACGAACAAAAAAAAACGAAAAATCTTAAAGGCAGTTATATTTTATTGTTAGCATAACGAGTTCACATTGACAACGCCGCCTTTTCGAAAATCAGGGGTACGTAGTATCCCACCACGTCTTAAGTAGTAAAAATGTATGAATGAGCACATTTGGTGAACTCTCCATCTAGTAGAGATGTCCAGTACTAACTCAGCGTTACTAGCTATCTATAAACAAGGGTTAATATATATAATATTACTAAGGTTATTATACATTTTAGTAAATATTTCTGCTTCCATTTATACACGCCTTGAACTAGTATTAGGCTAGATATATACATTTTGTAAAACTTTACTAAGATAATAAACATGCGTATTTAGAATTTTCGTCGAAGCTCTCTTGCGGATCCGATCCACACAGGCGATAGAACAATATCAGGCCTGAACAGGTGGATGGAGAAAGAAAATACGGCCGTTGTCGGTTTCTATCACAACTTTTCGTATTTACTGTAGTGATGTCTAGAGGGGTAGAAGAGCACACAGAACGAAGCATTGTGCTTATAAATGTATCATGTGCTAGCTTGTACTGAGTATGCCAATAATAGCAGGTGCATAACAGTGGCGGCTCGCGGGTGAAAAAGTAAGTGAAGTGCAAATTAAGCAAGAAAATATCGCAATAATTTTATTCCAGAATTTTTTGATATGTAGAGGGGTAGAATATTTTTTTACGACTTACCTAAATTTTGTATACTAAATCAATTTTCCTATCCTTCATAGCAGCAAATTTATTTATAACATCCTTATAAAATGGATGAGTTGCCCTAATCTCCTCCAGAAATTCCTTTTGAATTGAAATATTGCCAAAAGAAGTAAGTAAGTAAGAAAACAATTTATAAGCTTCGGTAAAAATATATTTATTTTTATTAATATTTTTCACTTGCTCTTGCAGCGATGTATTCCAATTACTCTCATTGGCAAAAAAAAGACCAAGCTCATTTGTAAGTCGTTGACTTTTTAAAAATATTTTCCCATATAACTGTAACAAATTTGCAAACGGGCCAGTCGGAAAATTTAAACTATATTCGGAAAATTTAGCAGAACTTGCCAAACATGAAAATGTAAGTTTTTCACAGTCTTGAAATCTTAGTGTCATTGCCATTAAAATATGGTCCAATATTTCATAAAAAGGGGTTCTATACTAAGCCCTAATTTCTTCAGGTGCAAGCTTAGCAAGCTCACGTTTGTAATAATTTATTTCTGTAATAATTTGCTTTATCAAACATGGTATTAAAAAAATGTTCATTTCTTTTTTTTACAGAGCACCTCACGACAGCGTTTTATATTGGATATGCAAAAATGAATGTCAAGCGATTTTTTTTTGCAGAATGTCGAATAGTATGTCCGTGATTGAGAAAATGTCATTAAACACTAATGCCAGAAACGTGAATTCAAAATCGTTCATCTCACCTAAAAATCCTTTCGCAAGGTGGATTGATTTTTCATCAGATTAGTCACAGTTTGTAATAAATTCAAAGACGTCTTTTAATTTATTTCAGTCTTGAACAATCACATTTACTTACTTCGAATTTGAAGTTGTAACAACACCATAAATAAATATAACACAAAACAGTCAAGTTAACTCCAAAGGAACTCACCGGTTGCAGCGAAATACGCGAAAATAAAAGTAAACAACCACCGCAAACTGAACGACACGTGGGTGTAGTGTACTGCGTTTGCAATTCTCCGAGAGCGTTGTATGGCGCTGGGCTCGACGTCATCGGATACGCGTTGTCATGGCAACATAATAGGAAAATCGTAAACTAAACATAGCACCTCCAGCAAAGTCAAAGCGGTTTGCGCCACTGTTATAGTTGTTATAATAAAGTTCCATTGAAAATTTTAAAAAGACATGCCGCCAACGATCAAGTAAAATATTTATTCGAGATGTACAGTTTATTTTTTACCAATTAGGTGAATAAATGAGTGTAAAAACTAAATTTCTAAGAGATATATAATAAATATAGTTAGATATTTCCTTGTTTATTTTTCCTGGTGAAGTAGCACTTCACCTACTTCACCTGAATAGCCGCCGCTGGTGCATAAGTGACTCTAGATGTTGGTGACATGTCCTGCATCGAGTGCCAGGGACGTCTAAGAACTGGCTATGATAAAGTAAGATAAGAAATAGTAGTTCTTGGGTTTAGACCGTGTCAAATTGGAATTACTTTCCGACGTTTCGCCACACGATATTAAAATACTGAATTTCGCACTACGATATACGAAAATGTAAACATCGCCATTTTGGCAGACTAGCAAAAATCCTTTTTCCCCATACTTTGGTACTGCAGCTCTTAAGGATCTTAAGGCTCCTAGATACGTCCAACGAGTCGATATTTTTACAGAATAACTGCTGATATGATCATTCAAGAGTTATTATTGTTACTTTTTGAGCTCGGCTTGCGTTCTTGACGATAAAAGCTCTTATACGAATCTCGTGATAAGGAGCCAACTGTAACATCGAATCAGTTGGCTACTTTACAGGCAAAGCCCAACATTATCCTTTTATGCAAGAGCTCTAAGCTTCCTTCTCGGTGACGTGGGAAATAAATATATGAGGCCGATGAGCATGGGTGTATGCTTTTGCTCAAATAAATCATCATCTGCGTGCGTATGTCTAGTTCCGTAACTCATGTGCTGTCTTCACTTCAACACGCCGGCGCCAAAGGAATGGAGAGAGAAAAACGAGAACCACAAGCATATTCGTGGTAGCGATCTTGGTCGCTCCGGAAATTTCTGACTCGGGAAGAATACCTTTAGTAAACTGAAGTATTCCATATTTATCCGTTCGAAAAGCTATACTTTCGTCTCTGGTACATTCTTGCATCATTTTTTTAAGAATATTGTAAATCTCGGTCACTAGTAATCTTGTAAGACACATAAGTAGCCTTGTGAGTACCATTACCTGGAGGGTTACATTGGATTTCTAGGGTTACCGAAATAGGTGGCAGGGAGATGTAGAACTGCAAAAAAATGTTTTATTATTAATATCATTATATAGCCAGCTTAAACTTGCAGTAGCTCATATTCTAAAATTGGAGAACAAAACCTATAACATATTACAGAATAAAATAGATTATGTTTTTAAATAAAATTGTTTTGGTGTGTAGGAGATTATACTCTAAATATAAATTATCGATGTCTATATGTATTTTAATAAGAATCCAGTATGGATTTTGGAATTTTTGGTTTCTGCCAAAGATTATAAGCAAATTTAATCTAAAGTGCCTATCTAAAGTTAATAGTCTTGCAATATTTTATATTTTAATATTTTAGGCACTATAAATAGATATTCAGAAAAAAAAATGGTTAGAGATTGGTAAATGGATTGCATTTTTTAAGTCTAAACTTACCAATATTTTTTAATTTTTCTTTACAGGTGTATTCTCAGTAATCACCGAAATACAGAGGAGAATAAAATATAATTAGAATCCCTGTACAATTACTAGCTACAAATTAGTAGTTAATATTTAGCATTATTAACGCTTAAAACGTCATCTAACTATTAGCTATCTAAAGAAAAAAATAGCATTAAATTATTTATAAAGATGAACACATGTTTGACTTAAATTTCGGTCCATTCTTCCGAGAATAAGAATATGGAATTTTAGTAATGTACTACGATGTACAATACATGTTATTGCAATTGACCCATTCACTTCTTCTCTTTAATATAAAACTGCATCTACATGTGCAACTTCATTTGAGCGACTGCATTGAAGATGCCATTTCAAGAAGTGTTGTAATGTTATCTTGCTCGCTATGGAGGGAAACAATAATCTATAAAACTAAGGTATAAATAAAGAATATACCATTGTTTTTAAGGTTTACGTAAGGTGGTGTGGTTGTAGGTAGTTTGGTGAAGGATGGTTTGGGTTGGGGTAAGTATGGGAGTAAAAAGAATCAAAATATTTGATAGATTCATCTTATCGCTAAATTTCAAACAAGCTGAGAACAAAAAAAATAATATTCTTATCTCGAAATTGATAGGATATTTAGAAGAAAACAGTTTTTTCAATTTTCTGTAGGATGTCATCTGATCTATTAAGTTCAATTGAACTCTAGGGTGGAACGCGTCAAAACAAAAAATAAATATATATAAAATTTAACAAATATTTTCAATTTGAAAAGCAGGTTTTTTAGCTCTACTTTAGAATTCAAGAACATAGGAAATTTAAAGAAGTCTAAAAGAGTTAGATTTTGTTTCACTTTAGATTTTCGTTAGTTCCATTCCTTGAGACGATCATTTAAAATGCTGAAATTAAAAAGCCATATCTTAAGAATATACATTAGTTAAAAATAATACACAATCATACATACGTCAACATACACTTTTACTTTTACGGATTTGATACAAATATTGTGTATTAAAATATACAGAGTCGCAGTGATCAGCGTAGATTTTCGATAAAATGAAAAAAATATTTATAGATTTATATATATATATATATATATATATATATATATATATATATATATATATACGGGAGCACCCTTAAGCCCTATTCTTGCAGCAATAGTTTTAGATCATTTATTTAGCATTGTTATCCCCAATTTGCCATTTTAGAGACCTTTTATATAAAAATACGTGGACGATGTGGTTGGTTCGGTACCGGAGGAGAGTACAGAGCTAATCTTGCAATAGTTTAACTCATTTCATAAAAATATTCAGTTTACTATTGAAAAAGAAAACCAACGTAGTGTACCATTTTTGGACACCAAGCTAATTAGGAACCCAGAAATGGATTGGTATCAGAAACCAACAGCATCCGGCAGATTTTTAAATTATTTCTCTAACTATCCAAAGAATCAAAAATATAATATAGTAATAGCCATGAAAAACAGGGTGATGCTTAATTCTAATGATTCATTTTTACAAGACAACTTAAAAAAACTATTATACATATTTTTAAAAAATAGGTATCCGAAACATATTCTAGCAAAGTGACTTATAACTTAAATACCTATTATGATGGTCCTACAGAAGAGGATCAACCGCTTGAACTTAAATATAGAAAACTACCATTGATAATTGGCCTAACTAATAATATTGCAAAATTATTCAAAGATTTTCCACACATGGAAATAGCAAAATATAATACAATAAAAAACTCTCTAGGGTCAAAGATCGAACACTCTATTATTTAATAGTAACGTTGTATATCATTTGTCCTGCTTGGGGTGTGATGGACAGTATATCGAGCAAACATTAAAATTACTGGTCACAAAAGTGATTGCCGTTTAGGGAAAATCTCTTGTGCATTGGCTGAAGACAGGTCACAATTTTGATTTTTCCAATCTTAAAATTTTAGAAATGGAATCGAGTTACAAAAAAAAGTTATTCTTAGAAATGTACCACACAAAAATGAATAAAAATTGCATTAATTATTAATCAGATACCAATCAGCTAAGCAATATTTATCGCAATTTTTAAATTTTATGTAACAATACCTTTTAAATGCAACCGTAGAATAGTTCACCTCGTACAATGTATTAACATCTAGATAAGGCTTGTGTAGCTAATATGATTTGTACTCTTTTTTTTTTGCAATTCAACTGCTGGGACATGATTATTATCATTAAAAACGCCACATTATTTGAACTGTTTTAAATGTAAAAATTTAAAAATTCTTGACTGTCTTGTAAGTAGTTTTAAATATGTATTGACTGTGTATATCTAGACAAATTTTATTCTTTTGATTGTCATTTTAATGTTAAATTATATTCTAATTGGACCTATTCTACTTTTTGTAGTTGCTCCTGATGAAGCTAATAAACATTGGCGAAATATTGAGCACTTAAAATAAAAAGAGTTTCTTCTTTTTTTTCTACTCACCGCTGGACTCGAAATAAAACTTTTTTTTAAATTCTGTACGGTCGAAATTACTTAACTGTTCTTTTCAGAACGACAGTAGTGAACGGATGTACACCCGGAATGAAAACACATTATATATACATATATATATATATATATATATATATATATATATATATATATATATATATATATATATATATATATATATATATATATATATATATATATATATATATATATATATATATATATATATATATATATATATATATATATATATATATATATATATATATATATATATATATATATATATATATATATATATATATATAGTACTTTTCTGTATTTTTTGAAAATCTCATGATCAACCGCAACAGCAAATAAAAATCTCCAAAATTACATTACTGCTTCCTATTTAGCATCGTTGAAAAGGTTGAAATATCTGTTCTTTTTATGGTTTTTTTCGTTTTTTTTAATGGGCTAGATTTTGAAAATTTTAAATATTCCTCACAACTGTCGAAATCGGACTTATTTTTCTTTACTAGGTTATTTGTTTCTTTCGTATATATAATCAAATCTTTCCAATCATTATCTTGCGTCGTATTTAGCGTAGGTACGTAGAGAAAGGTATTCCATTCCTAAATTTAATTAAAATGTATCGAGCGGAGAACGCTTCAGCAGCTGCCATATTATGCGTTCACTGTCATATAGGTATGTCTAGTTTGTTAGATGGATTTTCTTTTCCAATTCCATTTTTAGATATCAAAATATAATAATTTTTGGTAAAATTATTATAAGTTTGTTTCCAGGACGCGTTCACATTCCTGATTTATAACTTACAGAAGATGTCAAGACTATTTCATTTGTGCATTTTCAACTGAAAAAAGCAAGCATTTTTCCCCGCAAAATGCTCTTGTGCATTTTTCCTATTTTTTTTTCACTTCTGTCACTGTCACGCAAAACATTGCAACCCAGCTTTCTGCCGTTTAATATTAGTATTGCCGGAGCCTCCCATGCAAACAACTAAGATTTGCGAATCCAAGGATGTGCTACCCCCTATCCCCCACAAAACTAAAAAACGCCCTGCATACTGTTCGTTATTTTTACAAACAAAATAACAAATGCAGCGAAAATATTAATTGAATATTTAATTTCAAATTCCAAGTAATTTGTAATTGAATTAAATTATATGGAAAAGAAATTTCTAATTTAATGGTTATTTATGAAAGTGATTATAATCAGCTTTGGTTCTTGGAGACTCTTTTGCAAATGTTATAATGTTTATCAATAAAGGACTAGCAGAAGTTTCTAAAAATCAGAAAGTTCTTAGTCTAGCAAAAACTTCTTTTCCTTCCCGGAATTTGAAGTCATTGTTGAATACAATTGGGATCTTCCCCATAACAGGATACGGATGTCCCGATTGAGGGATTGCTGTACCCCAATAAGAGAGTTGCACAAAATGTGGCGTGCCTCCAAAGTCCGAAGTTTCAAACTTCAACACTCCCAATGTTTGGGTCGTAGTAGCGGATTGAGTAAGGTATACTTTAGTGTTGGGTACTAAAAAGAAGCTTTGAGTCCCCCTCTATCGTTTAAATCCCAAAGAGGGCTGCACTCGAAAAGCGACCTTTTACAAACAACTCCGTAAGTCAATGTCAGTAATTTTGAATATGTCATCTTTGGGTTAAATTTTGGATTAGTTTTGGTTAATATAGGGTGAGTCTCGTGTTTAATACTGTTTGTGGGATTATCGTTTGTGCTGTCTCCCCCAGAATTACGACTGAAATTATTTAAGGCGCGGACAATGTTGCGCTTACTTCGCGGAAGGTAAAAACTACTTATGAATGAAAGTCCAAAAATTAAGTGTGGCGTAGGTAGAAACTGGTAAAATATTGGTACGAATCCAATATGGTGGAACAAAATGACGCCCAATAAAAATGTTTGAAAAAGCAGGAAATATTCATAACGAGAGAAGTTACGATATCAAAAATGTTTAAAAGCATTAGAGAGTTAAAAATACACATTACTTGTATTTTAAAAAGGATACCCTGTTTATTATTATTCCGCCTCTTCTTACCGATTATAAATATACCAGGTTTGAAATCTTTATCTTGAGAGATAATCGAAAAAATTGACAAAAAGCTTTCTCTTCTAACAATCCATAGGATTAATAGCAAATCTGAACTTTGTAAAATGTATTCTTTAATAACGTATAATTTTTTAATACATTCTTAAGCATATAGTGATTATTATATATTACAGCCTATATGTAATATTTAAAAATAACATTTTTCAGGTAAAAAAAGGAAGGTAAGAGATAGAAAGAGATGTTTTATGATAAATGTTCTTCAGTTTGCAGTTAGAAAACATTCGGCAAAATAATAAATAAAATAAAAGATTATCAGAAATATTTATATATTCTTTCAATCTTGAAACGATACGGAAACACGCTTCATTTATTTAAAAGATAAGTATGAATTTAAATAGGAATTGTGCGGTAGTCTACATAAACTGTATAAATTTTTTATATAAATAAATATTGTTGTGACCCCATTATTTTATAGTCATTTTATTTGTGAATAGTCTTAAGTATTATATATTCATTAGTCTAGAGATAGTTTGACACGTAAATGCAATATTTAGACATACATTATATTTCGGCGGAACCTTCCAACAAAAGCTGCTTTAATGGTCGTTTATTGCAAGGGAAATTCTAAGTAAACAATATGTATTTTAAATTCTACTTCAAATTCTATTTTATGCACGTTCTTCCGCCCCAAATATTATTATACCCGAAAAAACCTATCATAAACTCATTTACACTATGTCGATAAAGCTTTTGTTTTTCCTGAGTTAAAATATAAATTATGATACAAAATATACATCCTTGTAATTGATACTAATATTTAACAAAAGTATTATGTTCGAAATGATTTTACAAAATTTGCTATGAACTATGTTCTTATTCTATATTATACTAATCTATATAATATTGAAAACTGTTTTTTTTTATAATAATTAGGCATTCTAAATCTACTTAGATTCTACTAAAGAAATTTATTACTTATAATAAAACATAATATTATTACTTATCTAATTGATCGTCTTGAGGACGTGTGACCAATAGCTCTGCGAGGCGTGTATGATATACCTGGTTGATCGTCCTCAGGGTGATCATCATTATTAATTCTATTAGAAGTTTCACTAGTATACTGAGCTATATATCTATTACTTCTCGGGGATGGTTCAATGGTTTGATTTACCCTTACGCAAATATTTGGTATTATTCCACAACAGGAAGTTTTTCTTATACATTTTGAATATATTTTGTAAACAATAAATAATAATACAACAACAGATACAATGTAAGCTAAAACAGAACCAGAAATATTATATGTTGACAAAAAATTATTTTTTTCAAGATTTTCCGTTAGCTTTTCTATGTCGTCTAGTTTATGGCTAGCGATGTTCAGTTCAGGAATGTGCTTTGAAAGAGTCTTATAATTTTCGTCAGGTTAATGTTATTATTTTTTTTTTCACAACAGTCCTCACTAATTTCTAATGGCGGAACAAACTCACTAAATATTTTCGACTGAAAGGCATTACCGTGAGGCACGAGCATCGTTGAAACACTATACGCTTTACACTGTTTTCCTATGGTGACACTGCCGCAATTTTTTAAAATAACGTCTACTGGTTTATTTTGATTAATACATGAAATGGTTAATGATTCAGGGCAAGGCACTGCAAACAGCCAAGTATTAGTTGTAAGTAACTGAATAAAGATACCTCTATTAGAATTTAATATATGTTTTTCGCATACTTCTGGAATTTTATTTGTTACTTGAAGTAACTTCATTTCACAGTTTTCCACTAAATGAGCCAATGAAACTGGTTTTTGTTGCTGACAAATCATTTTATCATCCGTTATTTTTATAAATTTATTATATTCGAGATCAGAGAAAGTTATGAACTGCTGTTTTGTTTCGTCTATTGCAATGTATTTAGAAGATGGTTGAATCAAAACAAATTGATTAGTGGCTAATAGCTTAGGAAAAGGCGATACCTTATATAGGTAGAATAATTGTGCTTCAACTAAAGGAATATTAATTATATAAATTAAATGATTATTTTCAAAGTAAACTTTTAGTTCAATCGTTTTTAATATAAGATTAGAATGCATTATATCAAGAGGCACAGCAAAATCTAAACCATGGGGAAGAGAATCCGTAACTTGTTTTAGTTCATCAATTAGGCGAACTGGTGTTAAAATTGCTGGGTGTAATAAACCCTTTTTGGCAATAAGAATTGCATTAATCAATGTCATTACTTCGAGTTGTAGTTGATGTAACATCATATTTGTCAGCGTTATGTGTTCTTCTAGATTGCCTTTTAAGTCTAAAAATTTAATATCTTTTTGTTCTTTTTCTAATTGTTTGGAAAGAATTTTAACATTATTTTTTAAAATGTTTTCATTAAAATCTAAGGTTCCAATAGTATTGTTGAAATTTGTTAGTGTAGACTTGACAACTTTAGTTTGCTCTTTCAAAAGAGCTAATGCTGAACCCTCATTTTGCGATAAATCTGAAATTTTGCTATCATAATATTTCGCGTCTTCTTCGTCTAAAGTACCGAATAGAATTTTTGTAGCCTTTCCGATAATATTAAACCATCCTCGTTTATTTCTACTTAAAGTACTATAACCTATCAATTGATATAAAGTTTCTAAATCTGAGCTAATTTAATCAAAATTATATTTAGTTGACTTTAAAAACGTGTCACAAATGGATAAGTGGTACTGAAAATTTTTATGATTACATAATTCAGAGGTTATTTTATTGTAGTTTTTTAGAGAAAGAAGTTTATTTATAATGTTGTTAAAATCTACATATGTAATTAGCTTCAATTTGTTATTATAGAGTCGCAGTTCTCCAAGTTTTTCAAAGTGTATTCCTGGGTTGTGGTCGTAATATGTGACATTATAATCGTCGCTATTATCAGAACGAAAGGTATTCAGAGATATAGTAATATATAAGATAGATAAGATATATAAATTTAAAAATACTATCTACATAAATTTATATTTTAAATTATTCTCTATAATACATTTATACATGTTTTTTTTTTTTTTTTTTTTTGCTTTGTGTTAATCATAAAACTGTTTTAATCTATTGGCATGGACGCATTGTTTGTTTTTGCTTTTCTGTATTATAAAATTAACGTGACAGAAATTTTAATAAACGAAAATTATAAGACTCTTTCAAAGCCCATTCCTGAACTGAACATCGCTAGCCATAAACTAGACGACATAGAAAAGCTAACGGAAAATCTTGAAAAAAATAATTTTTTGTCAACATATAATATTTCTGGTTCTGTTTTAGCTTACATTGTATCTGTTGTTGTATTATTATTTATTGTTTACAAAATATATTCAAAATGTAATAAGAAAAACTTCCTGTTGTGGAATAATACCAAATATTTGCGTAAGGGTAAATCAAACCATTGAACCATCCCCGAGAAGTAATAGATATATAGCTCAGTATACTAGTGAAACTTCTAATAGAATTAATAATGATGATCACCCTGAGGACGATCAACCAGGTATATCATACACGCCTCGCAGAGCTATTGGTCACACGTCCTCAAGACGATCAATTAGATAAGTAATAATATTATGTTTTATTATAAGTAATAAATTTCTTTAGTAGAATCTAAGTAGATTTAGAATGCCTAATTATTATAAAAAAAAAAACAGTTTTCAATATTATATAGGTTAGTATAATATAGAATAAGAACATAGTTCATAGCAAATTTTGTAAAATCATTTCGAACATAATACTTTTGTTAAATATTATCAATTACAAGGATGTATATTTTGTATCATAATTTATATTTTAACTCAGGAACGAAATTTTCTAACAATTTCATTATTATAAAATCTCTCATTTAGGGGGAGGTGTTGTGACCCCATTATTTTATAGTCATTTTATTTGTGAATAGTCTTAAGTATTATATATTCATTAGTCTAGAGATAGTTTGACACGTAAATGCAATATTTAGACATACATTATATTTCGGCGGAACCTTCCGACCTAAAACGTTTGAATGTTTACTACTTTGACAGTGGCAAATTTTATGCGACTAAATATGGTATGTTAAAAAAGTAATCTGAATATAACTAGACGTTTTTGTAAGTTTTTTAGTGGCACTTTTTTGATTACTACACATGAAATTTGGGTATCACATTTCTGAATATACCATATCTTTCAAACGGCTTAACGAATTTTGACAAACTATTTCAATTTTAAAGCCTTGAAGATTTTTTACTACTGAAGCATTTTTTTTCGGTCTTAAAATTTTCAAATTATAATAAGTCAACAAAAAAATAAAACGCAGGTTATAAGCCCATTTGTAAAAAAGTAAAATAACTATTGTAAACTTAACAATATGTGCCCCTCAAATTAAATACAAGATGTTTTTAGCGGGTCAGGGGCAGAAATCAAACCTCAGTTTTTAAAATTGACCGACGTTTCAACGATTTATTTATTATTCGCCATTTTCAAGGCTGAAGTAATGGTCCCTTACTAATTTTTTTATTACAACATGGCTATTCATAAATTACAAAAATATATATAAATTAAATTTAGCATTAAACTTTATAATAAATAGATAACTTTAAAAATTTTGTTTTGTTTTTTGCTTTAGTGTCGGAAAATATATGCTTTAATATTAAATAATAAGAAAAGAAAATTTGAAATTATTACAGACATTAATTTTCCAAATACATTCTATATTTTTTATTTTTTTCCTTTCCTTGCATATATAAAACGTATATATCAGGGAAAATAAATTAATATGAACAAAAAGGAAATCACAAAGTCATAAACAGACAACAATAACAAAAGTTAACTTAATGTAGATAACCATCATTATTTGTGATATTTAACTTACCTAATAACCTAAATTCGTCGCTCACGTAAACATTAGAATTAAAGTAATCAGTCTTCTCCATAGAATACATATTAGTATTACAACCAAAGTATATCATATACAAAAATTAAGATATATAAGTGCTTTAAATTGAAGAAAAGAGATGAGTCAGAAAACAAATGTTTTATATATATATTTTCCGACATTAAAGGAATAAACAAAAAAAATGTTTAAAGCTATCTCTTGTAAATTTTATTGTTATATTTAATTTATATAAATTTTTTATATTTTATGAATAGCCATGTTGTAACAAAAAAAAAGTAATGTCCTCTTTCATCCCCTGAAAAAGACGAAAAATAGACCGTCGAAAAATTTGGTAAAATGGTAAACACTCAAACTTTTACATAACTTTCTTGATCCCCCCCGTATCACATAAATATGGAACTCTGAAAAATCGTATATTGTTGCTTACTGTAGAAAGGACGGGCTAATTTTGAATCTCAAAAAGATGATTTAAAAAATAATAAATCTGCATAAATAGTACGTGGTAAACCATATTATTAGTTTAACACCCCACTGCAGCTGACCCAGAAATCAGGTTACAGGAGAATGTTTATTTAATAGCAGTTACTTGTAGTTATACTTATTATATTTAATTAAACTTAGAGAAATCCATACTTCTTCTTCTTGATATTCTTTTGGAAACCACTTAACACGAACAGTTTTTGAGAAAAACGCCTTTGTCATAGCCGCCTTAAATTAAACACGTACAAATTGAAGCGAGTTCAGGATCTTTTAGTGATATTTGTGTTAAGATTTTTTCGACCTGTTTAACACCTTATTTTTAGCTTGATAATTTTTGTGTGAGTTCTTAAGAAAAGGCTTTATATATTCTGGCATCATCATGCGATTTTAAAAACCAAGGTTTGTGTCTGGGAGATTTCAAAGTTATAAAGCAAACCGCTTCTTGTGTATCTCCACAAACAAACTAATGTCTCGTATGCAGATAACACTCAAGAATAATTTACTTTTTCCATTTGCCGGTGAAACGAAAGATTTTTTAAATGTTTTATAAAATTATGCATGACGGTAATTATAAAAATGCGAGAGGTAAATGTGATTAGGCCAATAAAGTACAAAATGTCAGTTCCAATAATAATTATCCTCACAGAAGTAGTCAATACGATTTACATAACGTCTTCGAACGCTTGTTGTAAATTATATCTTCATTAAATTAATCGGTCACGAAACAGTGATTCTTGTTTATGTTTCATTGTTCAAACATCATTGGGAGTCTTTCCTTATATGCCACCGTTATTAATAACAATGCTACGACGTTTTTAATTTATACCAAGTTTCTAACAATATTCGGTTAAGTTTTGGGATATAAAGTTTGAATCTTCTTTAAAATTAGTAATTATGATTAAATTGCTTTCTTATTTAATATTCTAAATCTAGGAATATTATCTATATATATATATATATATATATATATATATATATATATATATATATATATATATATATATATATATATATATATATATATATATAGATATATGTGGCTCACTGTTGATTGTTTGTAGGAAAAAGAAAGGTTCTAAAGTTATAAAGTCGAATACCAAAAAGCCGCATCATACGGGATTTTTAAATATTAAATGATTTTGCAGTAAATCTAACCACTAACTAAATAACTAAAGACCAAAAATCAAATAAAAACCGCTTTTCAAGTCATATTCGGTATACGTTCAATTTGATATTATTTTTTGAAAAGCGTCAAGATTGGAAAAAGTTGTGTTTAATTAGATTTTATACAGTTTTTAGATCAAAATTCTATTAATCTTTTTTACCATTTTCCTTTAAAAGAATGTCTGAAACAGAATGTGTTAAAAATCTTAAAAATAAAATATACACAATCTACAACTATTTTTTTTAATTTTTATCATATTCAGATATGATTCGAGCTGACAACCATAGTGCAAAGTATATTCAGTTTCTTAAATTGAAAAAGCCAATCGAAATTATTCATTTTAAAACTTTAAAAATGTTCCAAGTATTTAATTTTCATTATTAAAACAAATGAATACAAATATTTTACTCAAATAAAGATTGAAACATAAATAACCTCTGCAAAAACTAGCATTAGATACATTTCGTATTATTTAAATTTCGATATATGCGTTGTAATTTCGTATCTATTAAATTGAAATTACTTAAAATTTTATATTTTAATACCTTAATTTTTTTTAAATTAAGCCAAATGCTAAAAATACCAAAACATTCAGCCCATTCGGACGGGTCGTCATTGTTCGTGGCTACTAGAGGTCAAAGTTCACAAAAATGAGAATATTGACGGGGTTACGTCAAAGCTCAACAAAATAGCAATACTGTATAAATGTTAAGTTTGAACAAAAATATTTCTAACCTTTTATTTATTTCAACATTATTAGATATATTTAATGATATTATTGATATGCCACCCTTAATGGACGTTACGGCCCTGTTTGACCCCTTCTTGAGTTCTTTAACCACCCTCCTGCCGCATAGAATCTGAATCAAAGTTTACACATATTTAATTCTGTAAATTTTGTCTGAATGCAGTATGTTTAGTAAACGAGGGCTTTAAAGAAATATTGAAATTATTATAATTTTTTTTTCAGTTAGGATTTATTTTTGGCACTATCTGCATTATACACGCTGCACCTCAGGGAGCTACACCAGAGCCAGTCAAAATTCTAAGCCAAACCAATGAAATATCGCCCGAAGGAAATTATGAGTGGAGGTATAAACATATTATATTGTTAATAAATTTTTATGTGCATGTGCACTAATAAAAATAGAAATTAAATACAAATTGTCGGTTGCATCATTTTGAAAATACCTAGAAAAAATAAAACGATTTTGGAAAATCACCTTCAAAAAATCCGTTTGTAAATTAATTTGGGTCATTTACAAATACCAGGTAAAATCAAATATTAGTTACAATTTTTTTTATATCTACTCAACTGCATAATAAAATTAGCTCTTAATTATCATTAGCACATTAGACAATTTCATTTTAATATTTAAGTGTCATATTTATGTATTCTTTAGTACGTCGCATAGGAATTTACATTAATTGTCCGAAAAATAAACTTGTATGTCCATTAGTGAAACAGATTTTGAAAATATTCTTACCGTATGTATAGTTACATTTGCTTATTATTTATGTCACTAAATCAATTCGCCGACCAATGCAGATTATTCAAAACATATTTTCTTTTAGGTAGGCTATATACATCATTTCCGGAGCTTTTTAGCATTATTATTGCCATAAAGGGCTCTAAATCTTTTTGAAACTGTGAGCAGTGACACCTTCCTTGCTAAAGGTCTACCCAAAGACAATTCGGGGGAAAAAAAATTTTGACGGAAGTCAAATTGACAGGACTAATAGACTAATCAAAATAGAAAATTATCCTGATTTATGTCATTGCCCTAATTGTAATAAAGCTCTATTGTGGGGTATATTAGATTTTAAACAATATAGGCTCATGTCGCAGGCCAATTTATTTGTTTGGCTAACATTTTTTTGATAAGATCGTCAATAAAAATTGATCTTTCCCTAATTTATTTTTTTTATATTTTTTTATACACATAGATTAAATAATTTTCTTGCGTATTATAACTAGCCTTTTTATTTCTCATTAGTTTCTTGCTTGTGTTATCGAAAATTTTTGTTGAATTATAATTATAATTACATAACTGCGACTAAAACCAGTAGTTGATTTAAAATAAAACACTTGGAGTTGGCGCGAGTTCATCCTAACAGTGCAACAAAATTTCCTGGATTTTATTATATTTATTATTTATTAAGTTCGTATAAAATGATTTTTCTGTGAGATTGCATTCGGGACCAGAAAGTTTTTAACAAAGACAAATATTTTATTTAGATATTATCAATCAGGTTTTAAATATTTGGATTAAAATTTGTGGTATTATAAAATAGACATCTTTTCTAGCACTTAAAAGGTAAAATGTACATTTTATTCATATATTCTCCCCAGTATTGTCTGCTTATGAATAAACTATCAAAACACTCAATCAAAACTATCAGGCCTCTAGAAATATGTCATAAAATTACATATGTTCTATTAGTAAAACTGTAAAATAAAAAAACACACTAAAAGTAATGTATTGTATATGTTTAAAGAATATATTATTATGATTTATTTAATACTGTAAATCTTTATTCGTAGTCTCTTTTATAAAATAAAAATGACAGAATATATTTAAGAGACATTTCAGGTTTTATTTTGACCATAGGCTTACTTAGACTAACCCTACTGAATCTATCTTAAAATCGGTTTTGAAGAGTCATGAAAGTGATTGAGAAGACAGAATTCAAGATGGCATCCAATACAACAATTTAATATATTTACCATTTATAAGTCTACATAATAGGGCTGCAAACCGTCCTACCGTCGCGTCGGCAGGATACTCCTTCTTTGGACTAACATGCCATCCGTCCTCCCGAACTATTAGGGAGGACCCTTCTTAAAGTTCCCAAATTTCATATGATTCAACCAAACGAAAATAAAAACTAATGAGCATTAATATACTTGTATTCTTTGACTTTTTTTTTTAGTCGGCTAACCTTACAAGCAATTAAATAAAATTGTTCAGCATATTTAATATATTTCTCCGAACATAAACATTTCTTTATTTTGTTGAAAACCTCAAATGAATTTTAATCCACCATGTTTGTTGCATTTCATTGAGAATTGGGTCATGCTTACGTCTTTAATAGAATTCAACCGGACTTTTGAATACAGATCAGACATATAATACAGTGCAGATATATCATACATCTTGACTTCACAATTTGTGAATTTCAATACTGAACCAGATGGACTCGCTGAACTTGAGTTGGCTTCCATATGTGAAGACTCTTCGGCAGTTTGCAGGCCTGATGCGTATATTTCTTGCTATAAACTTTACTTGCAAGTTGTATCGTATAAAGGTTTATCTAGCCAAAGTACAGTCTATTAGTTAGGTTTTTCTGTTTGCTTTGTCTTGAAGAATATTGTTAGGTCTGTTATGGTGGACAGTTCTTACGGACTAGATGATAGTGGATTATGTTAACTGGACAATAAATGAGCATCCTCCAGTGATGTGTTGAATAGTTTCTGTTTTGTCATGACATTTTCTACTACTATACATCAGGATTGCATACAGCCTTGTGCAGAGTGGAGTTTTCTGCATGGTGGCTAAAGTATTGTCTAAATGAAGTTATTTGGCTGTTATGGCAGAATTATTCTTTCCGTATTAGCGTTGGCGTCCACTCAGTCACACCAAAGGAACACGTCTGTACAGAAACAGCAAACGTATTAACGGCCTTAGTTAGATCCCCAATGTTTAGTTTGGACCCCCATATATAAGGTCGTTTAGTGAATTCTTCAGTTAATTGTTTTTAAGTACATATGTTCTATTCTATTTGATTGTTGCAGACCAAGATATTTATGTGTCAACCCGATCCATAGCCTCAAATCTACCTTTAAATTCGTAGCTCATAGCCTGTATAGCTCCTCTCTTGATATTAAAAATGAGGCATTTATACTACCAAATTATATTTTAGTATCACTCGTAAAAATCTCTACGATCCTAATCAAATGCTGCAGCTAGATTTCCGTTTTTTCATTTTTTTTCACGAGTGGTAGTCTTTAGTTCAAACCCGTATTATTAATGTTATTATTATTAATATTATTGTTATTAATATTATTATTATTAATATTATTAATATTATATATAAGCTTTCTCGTAGGTGGTCGGTAAGTTATGACTTAGCAGAATTGCTATATCTATAATAGCCACATCTTTTTTTTTCTTAATATCGGGCCTGTTAGCATTTAGTCTTATATGTGTTATTTCTCTAACTTCTAGACGAAGAGAAGGTGGAAGATCCCTTGTTGACTTGTTGAGTTCTTCACCAACAAGGCACAAACAACAAACCTCCACCACATAGTGAGTCTAAGTAACAACTCATACTCTCCACTTAATCTCGCAAATGACAACATCATTCTAAAGTCACTTTCAGACCCCGACAAACGAGAACATTGGGCTCAAATGGCACTACACGGCCGACATCACAATGACTTGAATCAGCCATATATAGACAAGGAAGCATCCAATAGGTGGCTGAAGGATGTACAACTATTCCCAGAGACAGAAGGATTTGTGAGGGCAATACAGGACCAAGTTATTAACACACGGAATTACACAAAATTCGTCATCAAAGATCGGTCCGTTGAATTCGATAAGTGTCGAAAATGTAGCGAGAAATCAAAGACTATACAGTCATATAACACCTGGCTGCACTTACCTAGCCAACACGGACTACCTCCAGCGATATAACCAGGTGTGTAACATCATACACCAAAAGCTGCTAATAAATAACACCTTTGTGCCCTATTATAAATACCACCCAAGTTCAGTGCTTGAAAATAATGCCTCCAAACTGTTTTAAGACCGGGCAATTATCACCGACAGACGGGTGACGAATAATCGGCCTGATGTGGTACTGTTAAATAAGGAAACAAAGACAACTTATTTGGTAGATGTCGCTGTACCCAACAATAACAACGTGTTGGATAAATATCAAGAGAAAACGGCCAAATATGCGGAGCTGGCCATCGAGACACAGCAGCTATGGAGACTGAATAATGTTCATGTGATTCCGATTATCGTATCATCAACTGGACTGGTTCCAAAAACACTAGAACATAACCTGAAAATCATAGGGCTGCATACTAACACCTTCGTCGACATCCAGAAGGCAGTCCTGCTCAGTACTTGTCATATAGTGAGAAAATTCTTACAGGACAACACATAGAACTAGCCCACTCCTTTTGATGCATGCATGCGGGATGGGCGCTTGGAACTCAACATTTGTTGAGAAATTGATTGTCAATTCCAATAATAATAATAAAAATAATATTATTATTATGAATAATAATAATAATTATAATATTATCAATAATAATAATAATAATATAATTATTGTTATCTTTCTTTGCGCATCTCAGCTTTTGCTGGCGAATTTTTCCTAATCTGGTTGGGATCAGGCTTGGATCAGAAGGAAGGACATACATCCTATCCTTCTATGTCCAAGAACTTTCTTACGATGTGTCATGCCTTCAGAATTGCGGCGTTAGGGATGTTTTTAATTATCTTCTTTGGGATCTCTAATTTTTCTAATTTTTTAGAACGACTCTTATTGTTGACACCACTATCGGGATAATTAATTTTCCTCCGAGTTCCATATATGCTTTATCTCTGCCGCCAGGTTTTCATACTTGATGGCCTTTTCGGCTTATATTTCTGGGCCAGTTGCAGATAGGTAATTTTCGCAATTTGATTATATCGTCCTAAGTAAGTATGCATTATCTGATAGAGTTGGGCCGCCAGCCGTGATATGTTTGATAGTCTCGCCAGGACTATGACATTTTCGGCATACATCTATTTAATTATTTCAAATAAACGTATCGTAGTTTCTACTTCTAATAACCCCATCCTGTATAGATATAATAAATCTCGCGGATTTCAGGTGTATTTAGCCTTTACTTAACCACTTTGCCGTTTTCAAGGTCAGATGGGTACTTTCCATCGATCACTTTTTGTTATTATCATTATTAGTATTTTTATTATCGTTATTATTATTATTATTATTATTATTATTATTATACCCTTATCACCTGCTGGTCTTACTTCTAGTATCAGCCGATAGAGATCTATCTGCAGCTCAGTTGGTAGTAATTTTCCTTAGTTTCCAGTCAAATTATATGCTGAACTACTTAACTGTCTACTGCTCTCTTTCGCAGAACTCATTGTTGGATTACCATGATTTAGTCTAATGTTACCTAAACAAGTGGTACTACCTAGGATAATGATTTCTATAATTATTGTCTCTGATTTTTGTTCTATTTTGACAGGCATTCCTTGATGATTGGTTTTTACACAGCCGCTTTATAGCTTCAGATGCGGTACCCAATGGCACTGCCAGAACCGGCTAATAGAAATATAATGTGTCGATGACACTTGTCTTACAGATAAAAATATCGATATGATATACAGAATCCTTAAAAATAATTATCTCATAGACTAATATGTCTTTAATAGCGAATGACAACAATTTTGAAACAAAAAAGATAGTTCGACAAATCATATAAATATATTTTGTGATTTAAATATTTGAAAACTGTTTGACTCATTTTTGCTTACATAATTTGAATAAATATTTTGGTGTTTTGTTTTGTAACAATATTATTTAGTAATAACTATATTTTATTTTTAGTTTTGAGGCAGCTAATGGTATTAAAGCTGAAGAACAGGGCACTCTAAAGAAAACAAATAATGCCGAAAACCCTGAAGCTATAGCGGCTAAGGGACAGTTTTCATACACGGATCCGGAGGGTAATCAAATTTCTCTAACATATACGGCTGACGACGAAGGTAAAGTTAAATTAGAAAACAAATTATTAGTTAGCATAAAATACAGTTTGGCCGAAAATAAATAGTACAGAAACAAAGTTGGCTGTACTTCTATACGAGCAACGTTCTCGATAAATGGCGTATTGTAGAAATACCAGTTTAGCTTTGACGTGGTGTAAAAATGGCAGTTTAGTCAAGGGAGTTAATTATGTGGTAATATGGATTGATCAACAATGGTGTTACATATACAGGAGAAGTATTATTTTCGGTCATACGCATTTAGTCGACATAACAATGCAATACGTGTGTGATCATTCAGCAATCAGTTTCAGAAACGTGCACCGAGGAATGCTGGGATACGAAAATTGATTGATACATACTTTTTAACACGCTTTATAGCTGACCTTCGTTGATTCTGTCGTGCATGTAATCTTGAATTTCGAGAGCAAGTTTCTTAACAGGACAACGTGACAAACCGCACTGCTGCATCAGTAAATTTATTCAGCAACATTTTCTAAACAATATCATTTTATGTTTCACTGCCTTTCTTTATACTCCTCATTCGCCGGATTTTACCTCTCCAAAAGCATACATTTGGGACATAACCAAAGAGGAAGTCTTTAAACATGTATTACACTCCATAAGAATAGAGGATTACATTCGAGCCGTTTTGAAAGAGCTTATAAAATTCTTATTCAATGACATGTTAGAGCTTTCTTTTAAAGTTCACTGCACTTAGTTCAGTACACACTTAAATCGTAAAATAAAGAGTAAATAATATGCACGTACAATTATTAACATAATAAATAATTGATAACCTAAGTACTGTTTATTTTCGGCAATACTGTACTTATTATTCCCTAACAAACATATACTAACCCGTATAAAACCGAAGTTGAGAGGACCATTATATACTTATGCAGGAAAATGGTTGTCAAAATATGTTTTATCTATCTGGACTGAAAGTATCAAGGTAAAATGAACAGTATTTTTTTTTAATTCTTTAAATAACTTTGGAAAAGGCAGCAATTGCATCAATTTTTACTCCGGTGTTAGTTTCCGGCCTAAGCATTAAACAAAAGCTACATCAACAGCAATTATTAATTACCAAACTCTTAACCACGTAAATTATTTTTTTTTACAAAAATAACCTTGAACATTTCGAACCTACATTTTTAACCAATCAGAAGCTTTTATTTTGAATCATTATCGAGGCAACTGAAAATATTTATTCACCAGGAATTCCGAGAGGAAAATTAAACTGGAAATCACCCAGATTTGTCATTTCAGATGTCAAAATGTGACATTAGGTTATTATTAGGGTTGTTTTTCATACGAAAATAAATTTTTGAAATATATTGTTAACAAATTCTATCTAATGTTTAAAAACAACATTAGGAACAATTATCCATAACTAAATTCCAATAAAAATTCTAATCGCTTTAATGGAGAATAAACAGGACTATAAAAGAAACTTTGTAAATGTCGGTGCTTATCAAAATATATAAAATATTTAGAGACAATTTTATTTAATTTTAATTTAGATATGTTTTTAAATTTGTTTAATATTTTAGTAGATGTTCACGAACAGTTAAGAAATCACAGTTCTTGGGTTTAGACCGTGTCAGATTGGAATTACTTTCCGACTGAATGCATTCAGTGTTTGTATCTTGTGCAGTGAAGATCCCTGAGGATGCAATCGCAGGTGAAACGTCGGAAAGTAATTCTAATTTGACACTAATTCTTAGATAACTAAGCGGGTGATGGTATTTTGCAAGTTCTAAATATTCTTTACATAAACTATAGAGCTCATATTTTTCCAGATCTGAATCCGTACTTGTCGCGTGCAAATTATTTTCTTTGCTAGCAGGCGAGTTTTTTAAAACTAATTGTACTATTAATATTTGTAATATATTTCAATTAGAGCAATATCATCATTCAAATTAATTGCTATTCCACCAATATTTTTAGATTAGATTTAACATAAAATGAGATATACCTATAGTATATTTTTAAAAACTTTATGTAACTAAAGTGAGAAAAGGGTACTTCATTTCACTAAACAAATTTGTGTTTTATTAAGCGTATAACCTTCAAATTCTTACATTTGTCACATTTTAATACTAATTCGCTAACATTAGTAGGATAAAGTTGATATAAGACGAAAATATAAGACTTAGTATATTTATAAAATTTAATAAAATTGAAAAATGGCATTTTACGCCACTAAGAAATTTTATGTCTTTCTAAGCGACCTTAAAGTTCTTTGTCTAAATTCGTAAAGTTCAAAATTTTCCTATCGAATACGTCTCCAGCTTGAATTTATTAATTCGGAATTTTTTCTCGGTTTCGAATTTTTTGACATAATTCTATATAAATAGTAGCCATCTCCAGTCGTTTTCAAGTTTACACGAATTATGAAACTGACAATTTTTTTTTAATAACTTATTTACCTATAAATATACATTTTAACTATCCATTGTTTCTTATTTATTATTTGACAAGACTGTAAATATCTTGATATAAGGACTACTATTGGTTAACTTTGACTTGCCGTAGGATCGTTATTGAAAAGTTTTCCTTTACGATGTATACGCGCAGTTGTACAGCCCCATTAATTGCAGCAAAAATACAGATTTAGCATGGTCTTTGTTAGCGTATAAATTGATGTTATCTGTATATTTTGATTTAGTTTTCAAAGACTACCTAATTTTGATTTCTTTAGACTATTTTCGATAGTTATTGTTGCTAGAGTCTTAAGTTAATTTTATGTCGAGCTAATATTCTTTGATCTAATGCTCGAGGCCGTATTCCCAATAAAAATATTATTTTTTTATTGAGAAAATAGATTTAAGAAGTTAAGACAAAATTTTACGTATGTGACTTAACAATCAAGCATATTCGGAAATTTTTCTAATTCAAAAAAAAATATTATTTTAACATGCATGCAACGATGTACTAGCTTTTAAATGAAAGCAATTTTATTAAGCAAAATTAAAGTTATACTTAATATAGCAAAAATATTAATAATTTTTCTTATAGGTAAAATTATTTTATTATTTTAATCAATTGATCTGTTTTCTGATCATCCTTTATAATAAAAAGCTTCTGTTATAATTAGACTCTCTCGTGTAAATCTGAGACTCTGCAGTGTATGCAATATTGTAGTTAATTTTATTTTCTTTTTAGTCTAAAAAAGATATTTTAAAAATTTAAAGCGAATTTCAAAAATGAATGAGGTTTTCAAACAACGACCTTTAGTAATTAACTTGCAAGACAAAATAAGTTAATTTGTTAAGCAAGGTATCAAACAAAATAAAATAATATTAATAAGACCAAGTTTGTTAAGTTTAGTCTTATTTAGTCTTATGCGTGGCACAACAGTAAAATTATCTTGTTTGAGTATTTCACATAATAAGATTACAAATATTTAGAAAAAAGAAATTTCAAATAGTATGCTATGATTTTAAACTATGGTTTAAATAATAATATTTGCTCTTTTGATAAGCTATATTTTGTAGATATACTTTATTACACAGGGTAGCTCAAAAAACTTACACGCGCAACATGAGCAGTTTCCTAAATGATGTATATTTTTGAATTCTACGAAGTATACTTAGAATATCTAATATCATCCCCTATATCTAAATAAAACTGTTTTTGACATAATGAAATTTATACATCACGAGCCATGCAGAGACTGGTCTTGCAGAAATGTCGTTATTTTAAAAATATTTAAACTTATGTCTTTAGGTACATATGCTGTATCAAGTATTTCTAATTTTTTTCGTAGAAGCCAAGAATATAATAAAATAGGGTTTTTCTAAAAAACTGAAAAACTTGAGTTGGTTGGGACCTAAAATTAGACAATCTGCATAATCCAGTTACTATTTACAAAAAAAACATTTTTCCAACGTTTTTTTTACCGAATAATTTAAGAAATAGGGGGGTTTCGCTTCTTTGACTGGCACTGTATTTTTGCTACCTGAATAGATTTATAAAAAAGTAATGCCAGTTTTCTACAAAATAGTTTTGCTATTGTTTGATGGACCCTAATTATATTTGGATTATTATTGTAGTAGTTTGAAGTGCTTAGAATTACGTATAAAGTCAATACGTAGCAAGTAAGAAAAGCCGGGAACAAACTAACTATATTTTACTCACACGTTTATACGAATATTTTACTGAATTTTATTTTAATTCTTCCAGTTATTTCTAAAAAAAATCCACTCCTGTTAAATTTTTAAAAATTAATTAGCGATATAATTGAGAAAAATAATTTTTTGAAACAAAAAGTGTTTATTTTCGGTCTACAAATATTTTTGTCACACATTTCGCATAATAATGTGTCGACAACCATATTTCTTAAAACATTATTCAACCACTTCGTCAAATTCTATTTAACAGATATAAAATGTAATTCTGAGGCCTTATGATTTTTGATTTGTTTTATTTAAGTACATGCCTGCAGTGTTCCTCAAAACGCTTTAATTTTTTGAATGAAATTGATAAGGGGTGCCTCCTAATTTTGAAAAAAAACTTCGAGAGGACCTAGAAGAGCCTAAAAATTGTGTAGAAAGGAACTAAAAATATATTTTATTTCAACCTCCTACCTTAATATTTAAGTTACTTCACGAATTATTCAAAGATAAATATGTTAAGCTCTACCCTTATTTTTATCACTAGCATTATTTTTGCTTACAGCATTTTTAACTAAGAGATTGGCGACCTATTCTAAGACAGCCCTTATGTAAACAAAAATAAAGTTAATCTGAGAAATTATGATAAATGTTCTACTTTTTTATATATAATTTTTAGGCGGTTTCCAGCCCGTCGGCAACCATCTTCCTACTTCACCGCCAATACCACCAAACATTCAGAAGGCTCTAGATTATATTGCCTCACAACCATCTACCACTGAACGAGCTGGACGGCGTAAAAAAAAGTAATTAATTGTTGGAACTGAGAAGACAAGACATTTTAACACCTAAGAAGTATAAAAAATAAGACAACACGATTATATTAAACTAATATTATCTGAAACATTTATGTCATAACTCAATACAACCTACTCTGTGATAGTTAAGATGTCTGTTTTGTATATATGATGGTAATGACTTTTTTGTACCAATGCGCAGAAACTGCTTAGTTGTGGTGAAGATTTTCTAGGTCTCTCTAATATGCTAGACTCGGCTAACGACTTTTTGAATGACGATTAAGGTGTTATTTATTATATCAAGATCTATGTGTAAATTTGGATCACACATCAAAAAAATAACAATGTTATGCTAATTAATATTTATTACAGTCTGCAAGTTTAAACGTGTGTTTTATTTCTAGTAGTTTTAGCATATTTAAAGGGAAAAAACAAATGAAGAGGCGCTTCCGTATTTAGACGACTTAGTCTGAAAAACTAACAAGTCATCTCTTCCGATCTGCCATCGTTAATTTTAGGACGATTTTTAGTTTTGGCGAAAATATGTAAACCCCAGTGTAAACATGACTGGGGTTTGAGGGTAATTCACTAACGTACAAGATGACTCTAATAATTATTGATAATTTTTATTTTGGAAAATTCGAATTTTTCCACGTTTCTCTTTTTAAAAATTTATAATTTATGACAGGATCTCACCAAATTGTGCTGGATCGACGAGGTATCATAGACATTATTTAAGTCATAATCGATTTCTAAAAAGCTTTTGAATTTCATAACCACATCCGGATTTAATGTTCAATAATTTTCTCTCCAGATTAATCAACAAAAACATGATTCCAACATGCAAATTTTAAAATACTATCCTAAATATGTCATTTGAGGGTTTTACGGTGTTTGCGTCCCTAATTTCACTTTTAGCTAAACCCCTTCCAAAGGTCTTGAATAGATAATAGTACTTACCGCATAAGCGGCAGGGCAATAAAACTCGAAGCTACATTCGATATTACCCGCAAAGCGACAAAGCTCAACGCTATTGCTAATACTGGATATGAGTGATCAGATTACCATATTATTTAAGAAGTACGCACAATTTGTCCTGACATGTTACTCGTGTTTTATTCTTTCTATTCAAATGGATGTATTTATTAGTTAACTTATTTTTAGAAATACACCTCCTATAACACCCTATAAGTCACGACCAACACTACTAGCGTCATGACTAGATAAAACACAGCTGCTTTTTTAAAAATTAAATTATTTAAGATGTGATTTGGAGTTCGTCATCGTTTGTTTTTCTTTGCTACTAGATGTAAAGTGAATTACATGTATCTTTTCAGCCTGTTTACTGACAAGTAGCACTGAAGATGACTAGTTAGTCGAAAGTGCTTTACTATGATAATTGACTAGAAGATTATTCACGTTATACAGACAAATTTTTTGTTTCAATATTTCCGCACGTGTATACAGCCCCTTAAGTTTTCAATGATTTTATTGACGATTCTGGTGCTAACCCGATGCGGATCCATCTAGTAATATTGATCGTTGATTTGAATGTTTTGAGTAGTAGGCTTTAACTAGGTCTCTGGTTTAAAGATGCTTGGTAACATATTCCCCTTTACATATACTGTATTATATTCGGATTATTAACGGACACAAGTTTTTCTTGGTGTTGCTTTAAATTTCTATGAAAAGCACGACTTTACTTTATTCGTTGCTAAGAGTCCAGTGATCTGGTACGCATTGAGAATTTTAACCAAATAACATTAAACAGTAGGGTTACTGACTAAATTGCTAAATATTATTTTTTCATTTTCTTGTTATTTTGATAAAATTTAAAAGATTATAACAACGTACAAGCTAGTTAAAAACCCACCAGTTTTTACTGAGAGTTAAAGCAAAGTTATATATCGAATTATTTGTCACCGCTAGATACCCATAAAATAGATCGCGTCCGAATAGAGTCTCTATTCGGACGCGAGAAAGAAAGCTTCGAAAATGCCAAATGTGATTTTGGCGAAACGTCAGCAAAACTGTTCTTTTCAGAACGACAGTAGTGAACGGAAGTACACCCGGAATGAAAACACATATATATATATATATATATATATATATATATATATATATATATAATATAGCTGCAGACAATAAACATAGGTTCTCAAATAACGTTTCGATAAACTTTAATTTGAAACAACATAATACTGTTGTTAACGGAAATGAGGGGTTCTTAGACATAGGTTCTGCTAATTTTATTGTCAAAGTTTCCCAAAAACGATATTCCTATTGTAAGCGAAGATCCATACCATTCAAAGCTGCTAAGAGATTTTCGGGCCTTTTCTGCATATTTCGATGATTTCCCTGTAAACAAAATCAGCACTTTCATTTTTAATTTTAAAAAGGCCAACTTTCCACTTGTGTACGAGCTTATACTTGATTTCCGATGCTGTTGCAAATCAATACAGTATCACATTTATCTGTGAAATACTTTATAATATTCTAATCGAGATTGCCAAAAAGAAAAAAAATGCGTAAAAAATACAAAATTTATAAACTCAAGTATCTTTAGGAAAGTACCAAATATAGCGCAAAACTATTAGAGTTCAGGTAGATAACTCATACAAAGATTACATTAGAAATACAAAGAGAAATATTATGGTAAATTCTAGAGTTTCACTGAAAGTAAAAAATCCGAGCAGGCACCATAAAAAACTGTAGTAACTCCTTCGGCCATGATCCACAGTCATGTCGTTTTATTGGAAGGTTTTTTTCAAAGCATCTGTAAGGATTCGTAGAATAACATCTCTACATTCGATCACGCATATACACCCCAGATTATATAAGCATAAAATCATTATCTCCAAATGATAATGTTAAATCGAACGGGTCAGTCAAAAATAAACTAACTTCGGATCCAGAGGGTAAACCAGGTTTTGTTGTTAAAGATTATCCCTCAAATCTAATCGTTTTCCTGTCACATATTTAATGCCATCCTTGAGTGTAGTATATTTCGCGAGACAAAGTTAAGGTGTATAGTACAGCACACAGATCTAAAACATAGACGAAAGGGGGAGGTATGTCAAAAACAGGCCATTTCCATGGATATACAGAGTTGTAGCCAACCGCGAATGATTATTGCGCAGTTTCTATAGTTACTCACATTCTTTTCATAGACAAAGATTCGTGTGCCAAACTTTATCTAATCAATAAAAAAGATTTATTCATTTTGATAATTTTTATTGTTTTATAAAAAAATTACCCCAAAGTCGCATGTTGATGTTTTTATCCTTTTTATCTCTTAAAAGACATTGCTTTTTTATTAAGTGTATCGCATGTCGATGAAAACATGGGAAAAAACAACAGTTCCAAATCATCTCATGCTGGGAGAGTGTACGAATATATCGCCGTAACTGTCTTTTAACAGCCTCTTATTAACTTTCACAATAATGCGCCACGATAACCACAAGATCACATTCTCCGTCAATAAGATGTCTTATTATTGTACTTCATTCGTCATTTGTCTTCTCACAGGTTCGACTACATCTTCATTTTAATAGTATATGAGACAAACTAGTATATGAAA